>VWZT01001078.1:57208-75010 GCA_013397055.1 Pachycephala philippinensis
GGATTTATATAAAAAAAAAAAAAAAAAAAAAAAAAAAAGGTAAAATGATGTAGGTGCTTCTTAAATTTACCATAAAATGAATAAATTTACAGGAATATTAGGAACAGATATGTGAATCTATTGCATAATGGTTAATCATTCTCCACAAATGACTAACACTTATGACCTTTATTCTCCAATTAGGTGTATAGATGCAGAAAGACAAAAATGCAAGAGACCTTGCAAATAAAATATTTAACTTAAATATGAAATAAAAGCCTTCCAGACACCTAAAAATGGAAAATTAGAGTCTACTCATTGAGAAAATGTACACCTGAAACATGACAAAACATTTCAGCATTGTATTTCCACCCAAATAAAGGCTTCTCTTGGTTGATAAAAATAAATGTTACCAAATGCCATTGCCATAATTTTTCTTCTTATTTTACCTGTGTAATGCATTAAAACTATCAATTATGACCTTAAAATTGTAAGAAGCAAGGCTGATTCATGTTTATCAGGCTTCTCAGCTGCACAAATTGCTGAGATACAGCTTTAAACTTTTCCAGTGACAGCCCATATTTTCTGCAGGAAGCAATGAAGCCGGAGGCCTGATTGCTTCTGACTTAGCTCCCAGCACTTATCTTTTTGTCTGCTGTATTTTTCTGGTTGCCTTTTAAAAATCTCTTTTGGATTTGTGTCAGCACTCCTGGTACCATGTAAAAGTAACACCTCAGCGCAGCTGTGTTACCTGGAGCAACAGTAAGGGCCAGCTCTTCAGCTCCCATCAGCCAGGGGGAAACATGTGGCTGCACTCTACACTAAAAGTGTTTACCTCTCCCAGGAAATTGATGCTTAGTACTATTAAATAATCTCCCCATCATCTCCAGGGCTGACTAATGTTGTAGTGCAGTCACAGAGTGGCAGAGGTTGCTCATCCTTTCTCAGGTGATGGAGCCATCCTGATTCACTGAGGAGGAGGACAAGATCTGTCTTACTTTGTATGTACTGCTGCCCTGGAAAAAGTGCAGAGGAGAGCCTGGATTTATCCAATCCACTCCTGAGTTGCTAAGGCACTTTCCAAGAAATACTATTTATTACTGTTGTTTGGTTTTTTATCATGTAGTTTTAGCGAGAACCCAGAAATGCAGACTCATTTGGAAAGTGGAACATCCAAAGAACATCAAAGAAAAGGCAGCGTTTGCGGGCAGAAAAAGCACAAAGTAATAAAATGACTTGTGTACAATCCCAGAATAAGTCAAGGTCAGGGACAGAGTCAAGGTTGTCCAACAGCCGCCACTTTTTTTATCCTCCCACCACTCTACCACTGTCTAGTTTCAGAAGATTCTGACTTCTCAGTGGTTTCTTATGTAAAACAATGCAGAGCAGAACAAAGACAGCTGAATAACTGTATCTGGGCACAGGATGTTAGGGCTGGCTGCTACATTGGTACAATACCTACTGCAATTGCTGCCTGGGGAGAGTGTGTTTGCAGAGTGTGGCAGCAACAGCTCCAGCAAGACAAAGTACTGCACATTTGACCGCTCTGGTTGGCAGTTTTTCTGTCAAATAAGCACTGGCAGAGAATACAGGGTGCACCTCTGAGACCCAGACTTGAGACATTTTGTTCCAGTTTCAGCGAGGGTCTGTGTTCCTCCATGAGCTGCTCAGTGCAGTCACATTGAAATTTTCTTCCATTAGGCCACCGTCTGTGCCCAGTAAAAGCAAAACACAGTGCAAGTCCCAGCTGAGAGGCAGACGGACTTTTTCAATAAACACAAGGACCCACTGTAGCATCCCAGCAGTGCTAGGGAGGTATGAACACATTTATTTTTTTCAGGTACACTCTGAAGTCCATCACACATGAAGCAGAACATAAATCAAGCTCAGGGCAAATCAGTATGAAAGCCATTCCCTCTGTCTCTGACAGTCCCTTCGTGAATCTCACTTCTTTGTGGAAAGTCTTCATGTACCTCAATGAGTCCGACAAAAAAAGGGAAATGCCCTGCTAAGAAGAGAAGGCTCTGTAGTCATCTCACTGTGAACAAGGAGAACTGGTTAAGACCAAGTGATTCATTTTTTGCCCACATATTTTGGTATGGCTGAAGCAATTTCTTTGCAAAGGTGACTGACAGCTGAAGGGTTCTCTGGTGCTGGAACTTGGCTGGAGCTGATTGCTAAGGTGAACCTTTATTACAGTTATAGGGAAAACTAAAAAGTGAGTGAAGCAGACATAGGTGAGGGAGAAACAGGGGATCCAAAACTTGCCCCCTGCCTTGGCAATTTCCACTGACTAACACAAACAGTAGCTGCTTCAGACCCCAGTGCTTTGTCTCTCACATGGGAGCTGCAGAGGCAGACAGAAGAAAAAGGAGGGTACCCCACAGCAGCAGTGGAATCAAGGCAAATCACTTCTAAGCAGGGGCCAAGCGCTGTTCTGTGAGCTGAGCTTGCCCTGGCTCAGAAATGTGCTCCCAGCACACCAGGCTCTCATTTACCCACCCTGGCACCCATTCTTTCTGTCACTGGGCTAGGATATGTTTGGGATTCCTTTCTGAAGAGCTGCTTGTTTACAGTTCTTGATGGAGCTTACTACTTGTAAGAAGAAAATTATTGTTCATTTTTGAGCAGCCTTCCATTGTAGTTTAGGTTCTTTGGTCTGTGGAACATGAACTGAAGTTTCAGTCTCTGTAAGGACTAAAAAAATTGAGCTTATCTCCTTTCTACCAATGTAGCTGTTGTTCTGGGCTGTTCTTAACAGGATTTCAGGGGCTGATTAGGCTTCAGTTGATATATTCCAACTAGGACAATGTTTCTAAACTGCCTATATATATCTAAAGATCATTGAAGGTTTTTTAGCATCTTCCAATTTTTCTGTTCTGTTACTTTACCCCATTAAACTTCTATTTCTGCCACTGTTCTTCTGCCTCTTTCCATCATTTTGACATGTCTAGCTACAGAAAGGAATTTAGTAAGATGCTTATCTCTGAACTAACAGCACTGCAGAGCTCTTCTAGTCAATTCTACTCTTTTACAAATGTACTTTATGGAAAACAATACAGGAAAAAAAACCCGCAGGTGTATGTTTTCTGATTCCATATGAGAAAAAAGAAGTATGTTTGCATGGTACATGATTGCTGATGGATGCTTTCAGAGGAGAATACACCTGAACACAAATATTAATGATGTAGGAAAGCATCAGTATAATTCCTTTCAGATTCTTATGGCCCCCCCCTTTAGGTCATGCCATCTCTCTCTGTCCGCTTCTCTACATTAATACAGTTAATAATCCTGATCTCTCATTCATCTTTTGTAGAAGGGAGATCTCAAGGCCATGTCTGCACAGAGGCACAGCTGATTCATTAGCAGGGTTTAGCCAGAGAACTTCTCCCTGAAAAAGTTTCCTGCAGTGGTACAAGAGGAATGCTGTGTCACCTGACAGTAGTTGATTTCCTCAGAGTTTTTCTCATTTGAGCTTCTATGCCTGGCACAGAAAAATTAAATACTCAGCTTACAAAAGGGTTCAGAGCTGCTCCCGTTTTTTAGCAATGTGAATCATGGAAACCTGAGTGCCATTACCCACCCCAGTAAAGGTTTTATTTAGTTTAATAGTGACTGAAACAGTGTGGCTTTTAGAGTTAAAACAGCATTCACTGTGGCCTAGGTATTTTCATTATGTCACATGCTAGGGAGCAGTCCTGCCACAGGGAAGATGACTAATATCTTTGTGGTTGTCTATTCTATGGCATAATGACTTGCAGGTTCCTAGAAGTGGACTCAGATCCCTCCAGAAAGAGGATTGAATTTAACTGAGGTCTCCTACATTCAAATTTTCTAGCTGCAGAGGTGTTTTCCACAAACATAGAGCTGCCTCACATGCCCTCTCATTTTGTACGGAGCCCAGCCGATGAGGCAGCATCAGCAGGGCAGCTCCAGGTTTGCAGACAAGAGCTGCTCAGGGCATTGCTGGGGGTTTGTGGGACCTTTGTCAATGAGGAGCTGAGCACCTCTGGGCTTCAGGTGTCTTCAGGGTGAGCTGGCAACTTAAACAGGATGTGTGGAGCTTCAGTTACGGCTGTAGGTGCTTGGCAGACCCTTTTGTAGATTAAACAGCACCTAGACCTTGAGGGGCTCGCCCATTAGTGACACCAGTGGGATTTATGACATGTTATTACATTGAGGCTGTACCCCGGGGTGGGCTGAGCTCTGCTGTGGTTGTGGGCACTCATCATGTCAGGGCCCCTGCGTGACCACAGCTCATACCCTCTGCCCAGCCGCCCTTAGGGATGCAACATGGTGCCTCTCTGCCCAGGCAGGCTGGAAACTGGGAAGCAAACTCTGAAACCATGAAGTGCTATCACTCAAGTTTCAGTCCTTGAAAGCTATGGTCATTGCAGTTCAGTGTGTTTAACTGAGCACCTGTGTCCATGCTCCCATGTATAAATCAGCCCATCGTGGTAGATGCTGCTAGGGAATAACATAACTCCAGACACAGTGGGGATTTTAATCTCCTATTGATCCTGCGGATCGAGGCCTCCAGCTTGACTGTACCATGCGTAACATGCAGCAACAACAACAACAATGGCTTTCCTCTCCAGATAATGAATGTGCAACACTTTGAGCTATTAAAATCAATAATTGTATTTTCAGCTTTGTCAGATGCATCCTATGCTTCAAAAACACATCCTCACATTTTATGTTTTCCAGGAAAGTTGCTCATTAGGCAAGCTGGCCCCAGCACAGGCAACCTGTGATAGAGAGAGATCCATCGAGCTAACCAGGACTGCAAAAAAGAAATTGAAGGCAAATCCCTGACCCAAAAGGCTCATTATGGGTGGGAAGGGAGGGTAGTTAGGCAAGAAGCCCCTATTTGCACATCCCAGTGCTGCAGGTGCTTTGCGGCACACGGGGAGGAACAGCTGAGCTGGGCAGCCCGACTTTATCTGACTATGTCCAAATAGATTTCAAACAAATCCCCCACTTGTAAAAGTTGGCTCGACTTTCACTGATTTTAATAACAGCTACACAAGAACATCAAAAGAGCAGAATTTGGCCACATGAAAAGCAAGAAATAACCCATTTATGGGTCTTATTGTAAGGTATTAGCAGTTTAAAATTACAGTCATTGTGTGGCACAAAGAACATTCTGAACAATTCATTCCCTTATGGATGTGATTTAAAATTAATTCATTCTTCCGCCTCACTCCATTATTGCCAGCAAACCAGTGATGTGGAATTACTTACTTCTAAGCCATATGGTCTTCTGAGGACAGATACCTCCTTAGCCTACTCTAATTAAAACATTTCATGTCTAAGAAGTTCACTCTGATTTTTAGTTTTTTGTTAAATAACTGAACAAAAGGAAAAGTGAATTTTGTAATTAGAAGTTACAGAAGCTTTCTGTTTTTCTCATTTTATATTTATTTTAAAATCAAAGAGGATGGCATCCCAGCATGTCAGTGCTCTCTAGCAAAGTATTAGGGTATTTTGGAGGAGAGATCAAATGGCTTTAAAACCCTATATTTGATTTTCATGCTTCTACCTAAAAATGTAATTCTTTAAAAGGATTTCTTGTCACAGAGCCATTTCTGTACATGACTGTCTGCAGAGCAAGGATCTAGACCTTGCTGACTCATTTAGCAAATATTTCTTGATTTTCTTAACAGCTCAGGTTTTCATTTTGTTTTGTTGTTTGTTTGGGGTTTTTTTCTCTCTGCTGTTTTGTTTCCTTCTGTCAAGAATGGAAAAAATCTGGTTGACTATGCTTCATCTAGCCTACAGCCAGCTGAAGTATATAGAGAAGGAAGTGGTAAGAGGGTCAAAATATTACATTAGCAAGTTCATTTGTAACATTTTCAAAGAGAAAATTCAGTGTCTTTAATTCTGGAACACCATAAAACTATTTCCTGCAATGTATTTTTATGTGAAAAATAATAAATCTACATAATACTTGGGTGGAATTTTGTATTACAGTAATCGATCAGAAGTATATCCTGTTAAAATATCAGTGGATGTGTAAACTACATCAAATAATGTCCACATGAATTCACATATTCCCTTCCAAATGTATTTTTGCTACTTTTCCACTATTTTATATGTTATTGCTTGAGTATTGTTTCCATCTTCTTTTTTCTGTGTAATTTCCCTCTATGGCAATATATTGTTTTGCAAAACACCTTTCCCTGCCGCTGGGTAGAGATCCCATTTTAGGGGGGGAAAATCAGATGTCCTGGAACTGGAAATGGACTACAGTCAGGATTCCCTCCACCCTTTTCTTGTGTTTAAAACAAATTCAGCTCGATGTTTGTGCGGATCTATAACAAAATAGAAACTGGAAGAAAAACCCTTCCATTCAGTATCTGTTGACCTTCACTACCAGTGGGAAATAGAAGTCCTCACAGGGCGCAAGAAATGTGCAGAGGTTTGAATGTGCAGACAGACATTTTATTATTATTATTTTATTTAAGGCAGTCACTAGTTCTGCACACGTACAGAAAACCTTGAATTTGTCACCCAGGGGAAGGCAGGAGATGTTGCTTACTGGTCGCTTCCTCTAACCTTGGCAATTGCACTGAAGAGGATTAAGAACATCCATTCAGGCTGTTAATGCAAGTCCTCCTTGCAGCTCACAGCATCCTTCTCAGAAGCAGTGGCTGCCGATATCACTCCTCTTCAACCCCAAGCAGCTCTTCTGGTTAATCCCAAGCCAAAAAATTCTCTCTTAGTTCTGAATATGTATGCCTGCAGAGAGAGTTAAAGGGACAGAAATAATGCAAGTTAAATTTCCATTGCCCCTGATAAAGGCATGACCTCTTGACATAGACATGGCCCTGTAACACATCCTCTTCTTTTCCTGCCAGCCCTGTGCAAAGATTTTACACCCTGTGCCTTTTGGCTATCATGCCTGCCTCTAATAATTCATTCTCCCACGAGGTCTAAGAGAATATGGATGAACTCAGTACTAAGAAAAAAACCTGTGATACCAGAACCTGCAGGGAAAGAAATAATATAGTTTAACGTGTGTTTGGATGCCCCAAATGATAGTAACTTGGTCACTCTGTTATGCTGCACATACGTGCATGTTTATATTTGTTAGCATAATTCCCTTAGCTGTTTAAAGGTTATAGTTATTGCTCCACATTTCTTTACAGAATGATTTATGTCTAGTCACAAGGCAGGCTCAAGAAATAGCTGACAGCTTTCTGTATATCTGCAGCACACTTAGATCATAATCCCAATTTTAGGAAGCATCTTTATCAATCTCAGTATGTTCATAATGATTAAATAATTATGTTAGTATTAAAATTCATCCTTTGCCAGTAACAAGCTGCAGAACTCTTGAATGCTCCCTAGGCTAAGGTTCACAATCTGTTTAAATTGGCCTTTCATTGCACAAGTAAACAGTTTTAATTATCTGGGCAAATAATCAAAGTATTCTTAGATCTGAGGGCGAGGTTATATTAATCACATCCTACCTCTAGAGAAGGTCCAATCCTATCAAGCACTTCATGAAAAGACAGAAGTGCTTACTCCATAATAACACTTATTAGCTTTCACAGTTTATGAAAATATTATGTGTGTCATAATGTCAGTTCTGTGAAGCTGGAGCTTCTCAATAACAAATTACTGAGGGTCAGTTTATACCATCCAGCAGAAATAACTGAATATCTATGTATACCACTTGCATTTTTCACAAATAAGAGCTGCCACTGAACAAGGAGCCTACAATATATATGTCTGTATGCACATCACATGCCAGAGGAAGGCAGAGCCTCAGCATAACTGGTTAAGTAGCTTTAGACTTACCCCGAGTCATCTGGAAAAGAGAGACGACATTGCAGCACTGAGATTAATAGCTGGGACTAAAACCCCTTTCTCAATTCTCTCCCTTTGCCAGTAAATCTGCCCCAGAACTCATTTGCACAATACTTAAGCAGAGGAAATGACATTGGTCAACAGGTGCTATACCAAACCTGAGATTTATTGAGGACTACATTTATGGGTTTGCCTTGTCAAAGGCTTCCAAATACCTTATGCAGTGCTATATTTATTACATTACAAGTCTGATATAGCTTTCCAGTTACTTCTATTATGTGAACTCAGAGGAGAAATAAGGTAGAAGTAAATATACTGTCACTTTTCCAGATGAATTGTTCAAAATGCTAAACTTGCCACCTGAAATTTATGGCTCTGGGAACTAAATTGCATGATAATATAAATTTGGCAACATGGGGTTTTTAACTTTGTGTATTGTGATATACTGCCTTGACAACATCCCCGTGGAGTTAAAACAATGACCATGCTGTTATATTACTTGTAACAACTTTAAAAGGAAATTAAGTGAAATGTAAATTCCGTGTGTTTGAATTAACTTGATTTATTAGGAGACACCTTTGTGATTGATAAAAAATGGCAGGGTGAAACCCCTTTTCCCCATCACATTTTTTCTTGACTTTTCCCATGGAGACACTGTGGGACAGAGATCCTTATTTCCTTCGCATTAGATTTTTCAAAGGACTTGTACTTTTTGTTAGAGGCAGATTTTCAAATTATTTCAGAACACCCAAGCGAGAGTTGCTCTTTCACAGGTGCTTCAATCTCATTGCTTTCAATTGTGGTGAGAGACAACATGTGGAGACGAATACAAGCATAGAGTTAGGAGGGCCAAGGTTGACCAGCCCTGAAGATGCACGTCTTTGCTGTGCTGAGCTCTGTAGTCTGTTGCTTTTTCCTAGATTTTCAAATACTCTGTCCCTTGTGTGTAATAGGAGGATGCACAGCATGTTTTTCAAGTTGGACCAAAGGGGTCAGGTGTGTTTCTGGTCCACGTGGCTGTTTGTGAGCAACTTTCTGTTTGACGGACAGTCAAATCTAACAAAGAGCACCTAGACACCTTCGGGCATCTGCTTGAGCCACGGGGCAGAGAAGTGGGAAGCAAAAAGCCTGAAATGGGTCTGGGAGGCTCACTGCCTCCTTGTGTGACCGTCACGTGCCAGGAACCTGGTGGGATAACAGCCACTTTTGGGGAGGCTGGGCTGCATAGGTAGAAAGAATTGTGTGAGGTCGGTCCCACTGCTTCTGCTTCCTCGTCCACCCCCAGCTTGGGTCCACAGCAACTTATGGACACAGAATGATATCAGTCCCCTTCACACCACTGGAGCAGTGGCTGGGAAGGACCTGACTCAGGCTGTCAGGGGTGCCTTGTCCCCTCCTCCTCTTCCTTTGGCTGTGTCCCTGTGGCAGTGCCACAATGGCAATGGTTTCAGTCCAGAAATAAATGTTAGCAAAATTCTGAAATGTCAAATAGTCTGTCCTGCCTTCTTGAAGTTTTCTCTGATTTTTTTTCCTGGTAAATAACTTTTGCTTGATAAACATGTGAGCGTATCTTAAATATGAACTAGAAGACCTATTAGTTTTGGACACAAAAATCTTACGATCCAGCTCAAAGCCCCCAAACAGGCAGGGTGCGTTTATTTAGATAGGGATTCTCTCACAACAGGCCTTGTCTTACTAACTTAAGGTGTATTATGTGCTTCAGGATGTTGCCTGTGTTCATGATAAGGGTGGTGTTTCATGAGGGACCGGTAGTCACAGAAGTGCATACAAATACCCACTTAAATATATTTTAACCTCCCCCAGTCTTATTTGATTCTTGCAATTTCAAAAACCATCTCATGACTAATTTGAATCCCTTGGCATTTGAATGTATAGGGTTGGCACTTGGGTCCTGAGTAAGGTGTCACACAAATCAATAGAAGAGATCTGGGAGTTAGAAATTATTTTATTTCAGAATGATGAGAATATAGATATTAGATTAGCAAAAAGCAACACCTATGCATGACCTGGAAGACAATGACATAAAATAGACGGTTTATTATTCATCTTCTGTCTTGTTCTAATGACTTTCCTTCGCCCAGTATCAATCCAACATGAACCATGCTGTTGCTTCTTAGTCTTAAACAGTGAACTGTCCTGAAGCAGAGGGAATAAAGAAATTGAGGCCATCTATAACACATTTCAATAAAGCATGAAGGTGGTATTGGTTCTGTCACCTGCAGATTAAAGTAGCTGGTTTCGTTATAATTTGATAGAATTTTGTTCTTGTTCTATTATTTCACTGTATTTTTTTTAAAAGAGAATGAATTGAAGATACTTAAAAATACATTGCCATTGTAGAAAAATGCAATTACATTAGCCTTCTACTGATGTGCTTCTGTCTCAATGTCAGAATTTGTCAGTTTTAAAGTAGGTTTTACTCTCCATTTAAGAAAAGTGGGTTTAGAATTTCCTTAAATCACCTGTTGATCCTCCTCCTCTTGTTCCTTTGTTAGTATGTTACCACCATATGAAATTAGTCTCAGAACCAACGATGAAATGCCCATTTACTTCAGTGGGACTAGAATGTCTTATTTGGGTTTAATGTTTGCTGCCTGACATCCAACAAATGTTTGAAGTTTGAGAATGGACAAAGTGGAGCATTTCTTCTTTGAAGACTAAGCTGCTGATTTGGTTTGGGTACTTTAAGCCTCTTGAGAAATGTCACGAAGGGCCTCGTTGAAAAGCCCGTTGTAATAAACGGCAAGACTCTGCCTTACATCAACAGATTTGAGCCCACCCCTCACATCTGTTAGTAGCTTCAGAAACAGAATTAGATCCAAATTTACAAAATTCGGCATTTCAGAACTCACTGCAGCGGATCTCCAGTTACCTGAGTTAATTTGTTTCCTGTGGGGCATATGAGAAGTTGAATCAAGCTATTGTCATTATCTATTCCTGTAAATTATTGATATCTGAAATGCTGATGCTTCAGGCTGTGGTTACAGTAAGCATTAAAGCTTCCTGGAGTATTATTTTCCTTACTGGCTCTTGTCCCATATTCTGGCCTTGTTCACTTCCAGAACAAGAAGTGATGAGCTGTGATTGACAGATCATTCTTGCTTGTGTATATGTGATTATTTGCATTCATTTCAGGACTGTCAGAGAAAATGCAATGTTAAATATTGATTTCAAGCAGGAAAAGGCAACGCTTTCTTTTAACCACAAACATCTCTGTAGCTACAGTTAAATTTTAAAGCAAAATTTGAAAGTGTGTGTTTACCTTCCTGCACAAAGCCAGAAATGTTTTTCCTAGGGTTCAGCAGCAGCCTTCCCACTCTTTGTTTTTCTGTTGGCCATAAAAAAGCAGCAGCTATGGCATTCAGAGAGCAGTAGGTTTGAGCTGGCTGTCCATTTTGCTAGGAAGAGAATGGCTGCTGCAGATCAGGGAGGATCCACCCTCTCACCAAAAAGCAAACAAAGCAGAACAATGATTTCAGAGCCTTTCTAAGACGTGTTGTTGACCCTGTATGCCAACACCAGAGCTCTGATAGAGTGCATCAGTGCGCTTTGGTGGGGTGGAATACTGTGTGTGCCTGAGCAACCTGAAAGCACAGTAGTAAATTATTATGCAAAAAGCTTCTGGGACAGATTACTGAACCCTATTTTCCCAAGGAATTTTATTATCTCCTGTCAAGGAAAACATATTACAGAAATCAAGGCCGCTGTGTGTCTGCAGACCTCTTCCATAGATGTAAATACTGAAACTCTGGGGATGGCATAGGATACTAAGCAACCCATTTCACTGTTCACATCGACAGTAATTAGGAGTGCTTGGATCTCAAAAGCTTCAGGTGATTTATTTGAGGTCATACTGAAGCCTGTAGGTGAATTGATCCATGATGTTTTTATGGGGCTTAAGCTGGTGTTAGGTTAGGCTGTTCTTTTCCTGGTAACCCATGCTCAGATGGCAGGGAGCACTGGCCCCCTCCCAGCAAAGCATTTAAACACAGTGTGGAATATGAACATAAAATCCATAAAGACAGTGCTTGACTTAATAATTCCATGGGGATTCAGGTTACATGTGAGCTTTTCTGGAATGGGCATGTGATGGGATCTCTCTGCTTCCTGGTAACAAATGCAAGGAGAGATATTTGCCCTCCCAGGAGAAGGCATGAGATTGGCTCCAGAGTGCTGATAATCTCCCGGGAGGTTTCAAATGTTTTGGGGGTAGCACGTTGCCCATGTACACTCCTGAAGCACCAGCAGTGTCCTTGCAAATACAGCATTACTGACTGTCTGAGGCTCTCCATATTTTCCTTGTTTGAAGCACGCTGCTGCCAGGACAGTTTGGATCATTCCCTTGGCATCACCCTGCCTCCTGCTCTCCTGTATCTCTGTGCCATCTATCCTGATCCAGAAACCCAGTGAGCTCTATCTGTGGGCTGCGGGGGAAGGGGAACATTGCTGTGGAAGTAACAACTCTTGACATTCAACTCAAGGAGTGGGAAATCTGTCACCACACCTTCTGCTAACACAGAGAAAGCTCTGAGGCTCCAATTACACCCTCCGTCCTGAAAGCCAGGCTTCAGCGTCCCGCAGGAAGCTGACCTGGACTACCCCATGGTCACCGTACAGGAGGATGTCTTGCAAGGCAACCATATGCTGAAGCTGATGTAGTGGCTTGTGAGACGGGCTTATCACCAAGGAGAGTGGCAGATATCTTGAATGATGTCTAACAGCAGACAGATTTTAACTTATTAATGTTGCAGAACACTCATGAAGTCATGTTTTGCTTTATTTGGTGTGGTGGAGTTAGCTTTTAACTAACACTGATGCTGCCAGCTGTCTGTATATGCCAGTCTACTTTCTGACCACTATTTAAAATATTCCATGCTGTTCTTTTCCTATCCTAACTTGCTCATCCTTGCTCCTGTATACGATTATAAAAAGAATTTCCTTCATCTTTTATTCATCTTTTAACTTACAAGAGCCAAATATACTTACAAGGATCTAGGTCTTTCAGCACTAAAAAGGGGGGAAAAAGTGATTATTATTATATACTGCTCTTCTGATATCAGAATTAAACTGTGCCTTGCCAGGCTTGCTTAGCTGGCACTAGGAAGATTAATACACCCACATTTGGCTTACTCGAGTTACAGACTGTTTACGCTAACAATTTGGAGAAAATGACACCAGTGGTCTCCAAGAAGTGAAGTGCCAACACAACAGATTTTAAAATCTGCAAGAAATAAAAAAATGGGCCTCAGTAAGAAATGAAAGCCTTGCATGCTGGATTAATAAAGAGGAAACTGTTCACGGTATATAAAATACAATGTGTGTCCAGGACTTGCTTGCTAATCCAAAGCTATACCACAGCTAAAAAGTTTGGCTTTTTCCATTGCTAAATATCTGGGAAACCCAGGCACAACAGTATATTAAAAAGTTCCTTTAAAATGGCATTTCCTTGCATATATAAAGGTCTTTTTCTAATCAAATCTGCATTTAAATCCACATACTGCAAATGCTTCTGCACATATTTAATTCAGCTTGTATACAGAAATTCTTGCAAGATTATGGCCTGAAAGTTTATATTTTTTACCCTTTTAGTCCTGACCTTGCATGAGGGAAGAATGGGATTTTCAAGTGTGCTTAAGAAAGTGAGGGATGCAATTCTCATTTCTCATATTGGGGGCCCGATCCTTAAAGATATCTTAAAAATTCTGACCTGAGTTTTTCAAGAAGGAAAAAAGTGTCTACAGCTGCAAGCCTGAAAACACACAGTTTTTAGAGAAAGGCAAATGTACTGAAGGAACCACCATGAGGAAAAAGACTTAACAGTTGCAACTGCAAGACAGAGTGTACTTGTGTAAACAGCGTAATTGTACGTGCCAAGCACTCCAGTGCAGAACATTTATTTCTATATCCATGTGGGGAGGGGAATATGTAGTCAATGACTCACCCTCACTACCTTACAGTCCTCACACTGTGTTTTCTTCTAAATTATTGTGATTGTTCCAATAGTCTATAAAGAACATAGTATTTGTACATTAGAACACAACTTAAATAGGAGAATGTAAAAGATAGTTATAGAATTAAAGACCTGCAGTAAGCTTTCATCGAAGCTCTAATGACCCCTTTATCAATAATGTCCATATCACCCATGTTTCAACACTATTTTTTTATTTATGGCACAATCTTTAGTGCACTGGAGGCAGTGAGAAGATTTTCACTGAGAACAGCATAGGCATGCTCAACTCCTAGCCTTCCAAATCAGAGCTGAGTTGTTTCCTAGAAGAATTTCTAGGTGGGGTTTTTGGAATAACTTTACTCTTTTATAACTCCTAAATTCTCTCCTCAAGACCATGAAAACCATAGGAACATGCAGTAACATACTGTAACCCCGTTTCCAAACTTTCTAGAAAAGTCATGGAAATCCATGTCTCTTCCAAAAGCCACCGAAAATTTTACATCTGATCCAGCCTGCACTGACAAGCAACTACAGGCTTGAATGTTCTCAGGTGGAAACTTTCTCACAAAACCCTGTGACTTCCAGCTCTATCATGGTCTCAGTCATTTCTGAAAACTGCTTTCAGTGCCCCACCACTGCACTGACCTCAGAGCAACAGTGCAGCCCAAACTGGGAATTAATTGCCCTGGCAAAATGCTGCTCAGACAGAGATACCTGGGGAAAGGGAGCCCTTAAAACAAAATGAAAACAAACAAAAACAGTTGTCTCAATTATAACAGCACAAGCTGTGATATTTGATGATTACTGATAAGGTGAAATGGGATGCTAAGTGTTGTCCTTAAAAATCTATCTCTTATCTCAGCAAGTCTAGTAAATATCAGTAAAACACTGGTATTATGTACCAAAGCTGGCAGAGAAGCTCAGCAGGGATATGTTGGTTAGAGTGAAGACTTTAGCCACAGTAAAACACCATAGGAGACAATATTTCCCTGTAGTGCATTAGCTATGACAGGGTAATAGGTCATGACAAATGATCCTTAACAAGAAGCAGATATAAAAGCACAGGTCTCAATCTCTCCCTTGCGTGTTGAGGCTTTCAGGAATTTTACGTAAAGAATATTTCCAATAAACTTTAATTCAGAAAAGACTTGCTCTTACTAATCCTCTTCTTGCTGACCCAGATAACTCACGCTGTATGAGGTGGTGGATCTTCAGGCACTGAGAGTCTGTTACTGTGACTTTACTTGCAGGAAACACCATGGGGAAACTCTATTATCCAAACATATGTGGTGGATAGCCAAAAGATCTGAGGTGTCACTCTTCGTGTTGGCACACCTGAGCAGCGAGCAGAGGGCCCAGATGCTCTGACATCCACTGTGCAGCACAGAGAGTGCAAAGATGACAGAAAATGAGCTCTCTTTTTGTTTAGCATCATCAAAAATAAGATATCGGATGTCTTGAAACAGCAATAGGCATACATACCTCTCTGTTTAAGCAACACTGAACTGGAAGAGAAAATACTGAGAGAAAAACCCACAGCCTCTCAATTTCAGCAGCATCTTACTGAAATACAAAGTTGGAGAAGAGAATGAAGGCTGAATACAGAAAGAATACACATCAAGATGGAGTTTAGCATGTTTTGGGAATGACTTAAATACAATCTGTAAGATAAAGTAAAATGAAGGTGAAACAAAATCCCTAAGTGTATTTTTATTTGGAAAAATAGGAGCCTAAAATACTTCTTCTTCCCTTGATCTGAGTGCAGATCTTTGCATTCACTAGCAAAAATTAAAATTGCTTTATTTCCATAATAGTCTGCTAGAGCTGTGCTACACTGCACATCAACAAGACTCATTGACTTAGTTGCAGCTATAAACTTTGCTCAGTGTCACTCAGAACATAACTTGAGGAGAATGGAAACTCTGTGGATATAACAAATACCCCAATTTATTCCACACAAGTTTAATTTCCGTTTTTGGAAACCACAAAAGCTGGTTGAGTTTACAAGACTGGGATTTAATACCAATAATATGAGAGCCTAAAATACAGAAATTGAGCGAAAATAAACACAGGTGTCTCCCATGCCATGTTTGAGGTTTATTTTACAAGTACATGTACTCTGAACTCCAGAGGAACAATCTTATTTATATATGTAAATACAACATAAGTGGGATGGGATATTGGCATATTTGGATGGAATTCCTGGAGAAGAGGTAATTAATCCACATATAATCCCATGTAATTTGTGTCTTACATCCCAATTTAAATTTTCATTTTTTACCTGGCTTAGATTTATTTAAACTTTATTCTTTCCATTGGGTTTTACCCTTCCTTCTTCAGCTTTCTTTCCTACTTCCTTCCTAAGCAATCTCATAGCAAGCAGGCCTCCCATACCTTCATGATTCTTGAAGAACTGCCTTATTTTTCCTACCACCCTTTCAGTTCATTTATGAGACAGAGACAGTGTGCTGTCTCTAGAATCAAATCCTGACAACCAGTTGCTCTGACAGCTCTGCCTGCAGTGCACACTTGATACCTTTTGAGTTTCTATAAGATATAGTGACAAGATGTTTGAGCAGTGAGGATGATAATGGATCAAAACAACACATGAGTTCTTTGTCAGCATAATATGAAAGGCAAGAGTGATATTATCCTACACTGTCACTTTTACGAGTAAGAACTCATTGCTCCCACAGACTTTCTCGCTTGATTATGGGTGCCACATTTTTTGAAAGACAGGCAAATTGAAGACAATTTAGAGATAGCAAAATATCAGTAAATAGTAAAACAAGAATGTACACGGAAAACATCAGAGTTGGGCATGTCTGTTCAGGAAATTAGTTGATCAAAATATAATTTCTACATTAACCATGTTACAGTCATGGTTGATTAATTTAGAGAGAATATAAGATAAGAAGATAAGAAGATAAGAAACCCTTAAGGAGAACTGAAAGGGAAAACGTAACTTTGATATTAGGGAAAACTTCCCAGTACAAAGCAAAATTGACAAAGAATAAACTTTCAGGAAAGACTGCATAATAGCTATCATTGCAGAAGCTCAAGGTCAGATGAGAAGCCCTCATCTATTTAATACTTAAGGAGAACTGAATCGTATCAGCAATTTAGGAGGATGACCCAAATCCCAATCTTCCAAAAAGTTCTCATCAATAATCCTAACAAGTAACCTATTTTAAGCTTTTGTCTTAATACAAGCCACAAACTCTGTTTAGCATGGGATTAAGTATTAGGATCTGTGAGGCTTAAAGAAATTAGAATATTCTCTCTATAGGTGTGCAAGAACCAGTGACATTCAGATAAATAGAAAACTCCTAAACACTTAAAAAGAACACGCAGCAGTTAATGGACATGACCAACAGCAATTCCTGAAGTTGCTTAATGGGGTTTAACTACATACAGCCTAGTTGATAGATCACACCTGACCATCCTCTGAGCTTATATAAAATGCAGATGCCTGAAAGAATACTATAAATGCTGGTCGTGGTCTCCTTTACCTTTCCAGCTCTGTGCATCTGGCATTGAGTTTTGATAGTTGTGTTATTTGGATGAAATAGCTCCTCTGTCCTTCCTTAGCACACCAGCTGCCTATCTGGATAAATATTTGGTTTGCTGCTGGGATTCTGTCCTCCTTCAGAAGGTAATAATTCTCCTCCCAAATAATTTTTCCTTGTTAATTATTGCCTGACTTCAGTGGACTTACAGGAAAAGGATAACAGTGTCTTTATACATAACTTCAAGTTTTCTGATTCTGCTTAAGCTACATTATCTATGCTGTATATTGCTGTCACACTTTTGAGTTTCAGATAAAACTTCTAAAAGAGGAACAGAGAGAAATGTGCTCTCATTGAAGCAAAATGCATAGACAAAACTGTGATGCTACCATTTAAATACATGTAACAACTTAGAAGCACACCAACAGAAGAATTGTTTAATAGCTTTTGCATAAATTATTCACAGGACTCCAGATATCTTTTATAACATTACCTCTGTGCATTGAAAGCTTATTTAAAAAAAAAAAA
>VWZT01001078.1:75047-123587 GCA_013397055.1 Pachycephala philippinensis
CTAAACCTAGACATAACCTGGGCTATGCTTTCATTTAAACTGATGTGAACTGTTAGCTCGCTCATTAGTACGAAGTCCTCCTAGCCCTGAGGTTTATCTCTATATGTCTTTCTGGAAAAGCAGAAGTCTGGCCTGTGTCAAGTTAAAGCAAAAGGCCATATATATCCTGGGTGGTGTATAATGCTGTCCTAGCATCCTTTCTTGCCATTGTGGAAAACAAGTTTCTGTCTAGCTTTTTGCTTTGCTTGGGCTTGAAATCCTGAGTCATACAACACGTGGTGCTTCAGGTCTGTGTAGTAACAACCAGCTACAACACAATAGAAAATAAATCCTGTAAGGACAGATGAGAATCACAAAATGTTAATGCCACAAAGATGTATAGACGCCCTTCCACTGAATCCCCTTGACCTTTGGAATGAAGATAGGAAGCACAGGAGCAAGACAGATGATGCTGAGATCTGTGATGAAGAGGAATGAATGTGGATTTGCCTAATCAGATGGCTGTGTATTTCAGCTGCAGAGATTTTTAAGAACAAGCTGCTAAAGGTTACGTAAAGAATTAACCATTTTGCAAGTTTAACTGAGGGGTAAATATTTTGTGCTGAAGTAGGCACTTTTAGATTGCAAATGAATAGTTTGATTCCTAGTTGTGGTGTTGTACATCATGTGCTCAGCCTTGTTGCTCCTCCAGCACTCTGCCCACCCTTTTGGTGTTCAACCATCCTGTACCTAATGCTGTGTCAGAGTTCGGTGCTGCAGTATTCAGGACATATTGCACATGCTGTACGCCTGTAGATGTACATCTATAAGTAAAAAGTTAGTGTGGTAGCACAAGACTCAGACCAACTATTCTATTTCTTCTCCAGAGAGAAAAAGGCGATTTCTCTTCAAAACACTTAGAAATTTTCTGTTGGGTTTATAGGCTGAGATCTTTTCTTTTCCAATGTACTTTTATGAACTCCAAGGTCAAATCATGCAGGCTGAATTAGATAACAGTGTCTAGAGAGAGGATGACTCAGTTTATTTGGGTGGCACAATATGAGCTACTCATAGTCCCAAGAGTTTCTCTCAGCATGTCAGGGATTTGCAGGTGACATTTCTGCTTGTCTATTTCCTCTTGTAGATTTTCATACTGTAAAAAAAAAAAAAAAAAATCTAAATGATCTTCACCTGGTTTATTACAGAATAAGTTGTGAGACTTAAGCAGATGCTTATAATGATGGAGAGAGGTTTCTGTGTTCTGGAGATTAAGGATTTATTTTATTTACTGTTGATTATTTAACGTGCATGTTTGACACATAACCCAATATTTCAGCAGTCTCGTAGCATCTTTTGGGTAGTGTGAGTGTGTGATGGAGACCTTGGAATAGTATGAGAGGTGGTGCCAGGCTGAAGGATTGGATTGTGCCTTGTAGTGAGGCTCCCTTGGGCTCAGCCTTTCCAGGCAGGGGATGCAGCCCTGGCGGGTGCATCCCCTGCAAATGTCACCTGCAAATCCCCGGCTCATGCACCAGGCTGGTGGGACCTGCTGTGCTGCTGGAGGCTGGCCGAGCTGCCAGCGAGCTTGAAAGGAAGGGCTGCAATAGAGCACAAGCAGGCTGGCATGCCTTCTTTGGGAGAGGTGGCACTGCCCTTCAGCAGGGACACGGCAGGAGCCACCTTAGGTAATAAACACGTCAACTGCATTTGCTGTAAGTAATGTCTCCTTAAAGAAGGACACAATCTGCACTAAGGGTGGCTAAAGTATTTTATTCCCTTTTAGGAGGCAGAACGTGAGAACTTTTTTTTATTTTTGTGGCTCATTGTTGCTAAATGTAGAGCAGAATTCAGCTGCCTTCTCACTCAGGCCAACCTGGAACTTCTTTTTAGCTGACCCTAATGCAATTATAGAAGCTTGCTGACGTTTTTGTTAGGAGACAAGCATCCCAATAAATAATCTGGAGAGTTGCTCTATGATAGACTGAGTCACTGTTTTCTGAAATAGGCCAAAGATCATCTAATTTATATGCCTGATCTTCCATCTGGCTGTCTTTAAAACCCTTTAAAACTTAAACTGTAGGAGAAAATATGCCTGATCTTGTCTCAGTTCTGAGGAAAGTGTTTTGATTCCTGGAACTGGTTGTGCCATTAAAAAGAGCATGAAATATTTTTTATGATGGGATCAGAATGGGCAAAAGGGGGCGGAAAACACAGCATAAGCTTATTGTCACTTTTTTTTTAATCAAGAAATGCACATCTGTTGATTTGTATTCACAAGTTATCTAGCCACGAAAAGACTAGGTGAAAAGATAAAAGCCTGGTAATTTAACAGTTTATTTGTAACAGCTTGTCAATGAGTCTTCAAAGGCCCTTTTCCACTACTGACAGTCATTTTTCTTGTGCCTGCAGCATGGTTTCCCCTTGTAAGGTGACTTAGAGTCTCAGCCTGGCTTAAAATTTTTCTGAGTCATCAGTTACACATTCTCTATCTCATATATTTGTTGTGGCTCTGTGATTGTCTTTATCCAGAAATGTTTGTTTAGAACTGGATTTTTGTCAAAGGAATCATTCATTAAAATTTCTCTGGACCGTTTCCTCAGAAACTTCTTTAGCCTGTCCTGTATTTCCTGCAGGAACTTCTGTGATCTTGATAGGTTTATCATGAGGGGCTACTTGTTTGGTTGGTTTTCTTTAGAAAAACACAACAACCCACAAGTATAATGAGCTTTGGAAGTTTTGTGTTTGAGAAAGACATAAATAGTCTGCCATGGGTGTAATATTCAAGGCTCTTTCCACAACAGCCAGTTCACATCCTTCATATTTGGCTCCCATAGGGGTTTTCTAAATTCAGATATATTTTTATTCTTTTGGAGTGGAATGCTATGAAATAAAGAAGTTTGTCCTTTTTCCCATATCAACTCTATCGTGCTTTCTCTTCTTTTTAAAGAATTTACTTGTCCCTTTTATTTCTCTGCTGCTTTTTTGTTTATTTAGAAATACTAATTTAAAACTTCTTTTCATACACTTAGAAAAAATAATGTTTTACTTACAAAATCCTGAAAATCAAACTGAAAGAACCATTACCATGAAATCAGCAAGTTGTGCTGCATTAATAACAGGTGTGCTACATTAACAGGAATTAATGCAGTGATATCTTATTGCTTCCTAGATCTTCCATGGAAAACTTTAGTCCTTTTCAGGTAAGGAATTTTCACATTTTTAGGTCTTTTTGAGGGTGGTGTTCAAGTTACAGGAAAACCTACATCTTTTTCTGAACTCCTTAGAAGGTAATCAGAGAACGGAGTTTTTACTTCCAGAAGAAAACCAATAAAAAACCTGATAAACACAAGGTTTGAATGATGATGGCTGTTCTATTAGCTTGACTTTATGGCTTTCTGATCTGTGAAGTATTGTCAACTTCTCTCTACAGGAAACATGGAGGGATGCAACTTCTGTAATTTTGTCCACTTTAGCTCCTGATTAAATGAACATAAAAATATCACACAATGCCTGAGAAAGCCAGGTGAGGAACAGATATTATAAAACGTGCACAAAATATAATAAACCCCACAAATTTAATGCCTAATAGTATCTTTATAGACATAAGAAGACCTCTAGGTCTTGTTTTGTCCATTTCCTTACTATAGAAATTAGCCAAAATGGATTTACTGGAACATGGGTCTGATGTTTTTATAATCAAAACCTAGGAACTCGTTTCTTTTAAAAAAAATGGGGAGGGGGGGGTGGGAGGAAATCTCTGCTAAACCAGTGCTTTAGACAGTTACCTGTCAGTTCTGTGGCTTTTCTGTACTTCCTTCTTTCCTTGACTTACTGAAGAAATGGATGCTCCATGATAGTTAATTTCTTGTGCTGGCAAAACACAGACTTTTTCATGTAACTTAAACAAGTACTCCTTCTGTGTTTTCACAGGGGTAAGGTTTGCCTCAAGGCTTATAAACCAAATTGACATCTCCCTCCCTTGTAAAATGCATTGTAGGTTTCAAATTGGATTTGTTTTACTCACATGGTTAAAAATGTCATTCTCAAAACTTGAATAGATAAACTGTGTTTTAAATATATTGCAGTTAAATGTACTGACCACTTTACCTGTGAATACAATACTCTTCTGGAAACCAGCTATTTTAAAATGTAGATTAGGATTATGTTAGATTTTCTTCACTACAATTGTCCAAGTACTGCTTCTGAATAGAAGTGGTATCCAATTATGAAGCAGCCTATGGCAATTTGCATCATGGAACTCAAAACATGTATAAACTGCAAGAAGGAAATGAGGAAAATAGGAAGGAGTTTCTTTTTAAATACTGAATTTTGAAGTATATACCATTAGCACTTTCTGAAACTGCAAAGTAGAATAAAACCAGGTTTTAAACAAACTATTTTATTATGCCAACAATACATCTGACCTAGTTTTAGAACTTTTCCTCTTTTTTAATAGTTCTGCAGTGTCAGAACTCCAGCACAAGCCAGTAAAATGATTAAAGCGCTCTCTCTAAATTTCAGAGGATGACGGAGGTATACTGCAGCTGTGATGGACAGGAATGATTTGTACCAGCTGTGATAAGCTTGATGTGAAACTGGCAGGCCACACTTTCACTGGTTGAAATAAACCCAAAAAAAAATCTTTGACAATACTAGTGTGGTCTTGAATGAGAGAAAAGGATGTTTTTTCCCATCTTTGTAATAAAGAAAAATATTTTCTATGAAAACTAGCAAAGAAATGTGGTATCTTAAAAAAAAAAAGAAAAAAATACTTCAGCCCTGAATCTTTTAAAATTAAGATTCCTTTCCCTCATGCCATGCAGACATTTTATACACTGAGAAAATCTTCTCTTTCCTGTTACTGGCAGAGCTGATGCACTGTGTAACACCATCTTTTAATTCCTCTTGGTAAGCTTAGAACTCCTTTTATGAAGGATCCACAATTCAGTGCAAACAAAAGTGCACACCATAATCTTATGAGAAAATGAAACTGAGAATGAACTAAAACAGATTATTGGTGTTTGCATTGATTTGTATGTTTAGTGCAACCTTAAGAACAACTAGAATACTCCTCCTGAATTTCAATGATAGTTTGCATCTGTGTTACATTGTTTTAAAAATTGATTTGGTCAGTTGCATAAGCAGTCAAGACATGGAGTAGCAAAATAAATATCCAGTGATATGTTCCATAGACTTTTTTTTTTCCCCTTGAAGTGAGTTAATTGAAAACAGTATATAGGTATTGACTGGGACACCTGGCCACTATATGTTTTAACAGAGCCCATACAACCAATCATGATTAAGTTTAATAGATCAATATGAAATTTACTAAAGCTCTGTTAAACTTTAAGAAGTTAAAATCAATAGATAACCTACTGCAAACAGATACAGAGAGGCCCTTGATTGCCAACAGAGTTAAACATCTTCTTTGTAAGTGGTGGCGGGTGGGGGTGGTGGTGGAATAGAAAGCCCTTGTATGTCAGCAGACTTGTCAGTGTCATTGCTGTTCCTGGAGCTCTTCTTAGGGAGAAATGCATTTGGGAACTACAATGCTGACCTGGTTTTAAACAAAAGCATATACAAAGCTGTGGGCATCACCTTCATTTTCGGGTTCAACCCCAGATCTCTCACCCTGCCCACTACTTGGTGTTCATAGGTGTACAGCTTCTCTCACACTGTGCCTGCAGGTCTCTGCTCAGCTCCCCGAGAATGGGTCTGGGTCTTTAAGCTGAACCATATCCCAGAATGACATGCCACCAGAGTTTCAGAAGGTTTGAACTTGGATATGACCACAGAAACTTAAGCACCTATCTAAAATTTGTGCTGTTTAGTTTTTTTTTTTTTAATTATTATTAATTTCCAGACCATTTTTTATGCTTAAAGCCCTAAACACTTGGAAATGCTCACAGAACAAAGCACTGTTAAAATTGCACTTTTTCATATATTGCCAGCTGCTGTACCTGGGCAGTTGTGAAAGGTGCTGTGTGCCCATACCTGGTTTTAAACTAGGGTGGGTGCCTGTAACACTGCGTGTCTCATCCCAGGATTTGCTGTGGTCTGCAAAGAACATTCTGAACTCTGTGCTGCTACTCTTACACCAATACTGGTGCCTGACCTCCCTGGGTTTTGGTGGGTTGGTATAAAAGGCTTGCAGGAGTTTCCTCCATAGGTTGCAAAATGAATATGTTCATACTAGCAATATAAGTTCTCATTGGTTACACCCATAAATCATAACTGGTGATTATTATCATCATTCCTTAATCGCGAATACTGTCTTGGTTGCTCTGATATTTATTTACAGCATTTTTAGTATTTTCTATGTTTCTTGATGTCTATTGGTTAAGAAAGTGCCAAGCAACTGCTTCTGTAACGCTAAAAGGTAGGCTTGGCTTAAAGAAATAAATATTGGAGTACCTAGCTCTCAAATCTACTCAGTTGGTGGACCCTCTGATCTTTATGGAGACCTGCATGTTTCCCTGTGGGTACTGGTCTGTGTGCAGGGTAAAGGGATTAAAACAACACTGAGGCTTTGGCTGGATCTATACAATACTGAAGGGGAAGGAAGGCAAGAGAAGCAGTGCCTGAAATAGGTACAGTGATGATTCTGTTAATCACTGAGGAACATTTCACTCCAGTTGGATGAAATAACGCATTCAGAGAATTGGACACTTAAAGCCAGAAGGGCAATTCAGATTGGCACGGCCAAATCAAGGGTGCAGTGCTCCTGCTTGGTGTAATCAAGTGTCTGCCATGCTGAACAGCTTCATAATTCATGGAAATACTATCTGTAAGAATAAAGGTGATTTATTACAGGGGTTTCACTTGGTGCCAACAGTGTTTTTTGGGTTGTTTTTTTTTTTTTTTTTAATGTTAGATGAGTGAAGCTAAGGATACATGTTGTCTTACACCCTGCTGGAAAAGATGGGTTTGCACAATTTGTTAGTCATCTTTCCAGAGCTTCTCTCCCAGCATGTCCCCAGAGATGTTCACTTTGGTAACACAAATACTGTCCTTTTATGCTGTTGTATCGCTGAATGTCAGCACAAACTTATCAACAATGAAGAAATCATGGGTTGTAACAAAGCAATAGGACCATCCTTTCTCCCTCTGTGCTGGGTGTCTTACAGTGACTGGGAGAGAAATTCTTATTCCCAGATGTATATTAAATCTTTATAATAAAAACATTTTTTTCTGGTTAGTTACAATTTAGCTCTAAAACAAAGCCCTGACACTAATCACTTTTACAAATCCTTTTTCTAGGGCTTGAGTCAACTCCCTTTGAAGTCAGGGGAAGTCTTTGAATTTACTGAGAGTTGGTAGAGGCTCCTACATTATAAGCAGCACTTGGTTGATTGGATTTAAAAAAAAAAGCCACTTATAGTAACTGCACTTACACACAGCACTAAAACTTTCAAATAACAGCCTTCTAATAAAATCTTAATTTCTAAAACATGTGAGCCTAATTATTATTCATCTGTGCTTGCATGCTGTGCTACCTCTTGCAAAGCTTTCTGCCTCATATATCATGTTGTAATTAGTAAAGTGGGAAAACCCATTCATCTCTTCTTCAAAGAAAAAAATCACACTTTAATCTTAAGTACATCATAATTGGCAAGAGAAAAAAAGAGTGGGGGAGGTATCTGAAGAGTACCTCAAGGATTTTGCATGGCCAGCCTTTTTAGTAGGGAATCAGTGCTGTATAGCTTTTATTTCTGCATTATTACTGGCTAGAAAAAATAAGGGAGAGAGGCACAAAGAAAGGAGCACAACGACCAATATGAGGAAGCATCAAACCAAGAAGAAACACCCCGTATTGGGAGAACCTTCTCTCCTTCTCTTTTTGGAACAAAACCCTGAAAGTTGTTCAAAAATAGTAATGCTACTGATCTAACTCATAGGACTGTCTCCCTTACAGAGCCAGCAGGCTGAGGGAGCAGCTTATGTCTTATGGAACCATGCAGAACAGAAATAATTATTTTTCTAAATTATAATTCAGATGATGAGGCTGCATAGTGGTCCATAGGATGTTCTGAGAGTATGAAGAAATCCACTGGTCTAATATTTGGGAATTCCTGGTTAAAATTTCTTGCATCTTTGTGAAATAGACAGTAAGACAAAAATGAAATCCGTATTTTAAAAGCAATGAAACAGGAGGATGAACAAATCTGCCCTGTAATGAGCTTGAATATGGTCAGTTATTCCAATAGATAAATCATTTGAGGCTACAATTTGATGTTTTTAATTTCTCTTTCAGTACTGTAAAATGATCAATGATCTTTCTAAGAAATATTCAGCTGGGCTAAATATTTAACAATAAGAGCATTGGGGATATTTATTTTTAAATAGTGTAAAATGAATGCAAGGTTAAAAATTACCAAAATGGGAGTAAGGAGTGATAGGGCATGCTTCCCTGGAGTCAGTTTACTGAGGATCCCAGAATACTTTAAGCAAACTTTGTCTGAAGCTCACAAACTCTTTAGGCGTTATAACGTGCTACATAGAAAAAGTAGGCCTGGGAGCCTAGCTTAGGACCAATGTTTTTGTTTCAAGTGTCTTGCCCAAACTTAAACATAAAGTCTCAGATGAAAGCAAGATTTAAGAGGTTTTTGTCTTCCCCTTCC
Source organism: Pachycephala philippinensis (assembly GCA_013397055.1). Lineage (NCBI taxonomy): Eukaryota > Metazoa > Chordata > Aves > Passeriformes > Pachycephala > Pachycephala philippinensis. The sequence continues at coordinate 83,648 of VWZT01001078.1, forward strand.
ATCATGTCAAATCCAAATATTATGGGGTAATACAAAATAGTACCTATCTGTGGTTACTGAGGTTTATTCTGGGCTTTTGCAAAGACACAAACTGCAGCAGAGACAGCTGAATGTATCCTTAGCACAGTAAATGAACTACCTTTTTTTTACATCATAGTGAATTGAAAAAGCCCCCAATTTAGACTTCAATTTCTCTATATTTTAGTTGTGCAAGTCAGCAATTATAGCAAACTTCCATCCCTTATGGGTCTGGCACAGTGCTCCCAAACTTCTTCCATCATCTTTAAATAAAAAATAAAATAAAATTTACATTTGCAGTCAGGTTATGGAAATAAGCCAGTTTCCACTTAAATAGTCTATTGAGCAGAAAGAATTGGGCAGAAACTGACCCAGAGGAAAAACTTCAGCAGGTGAGTCCCAAGGAACTGGCTTGCTCATCCTTTCTGCATGTTTAGTGTTCCTGTATCATAATCAGGACACTGCGCTTTTAGGGTTGACTTCTCCACATTGGTACTAGAGTATTTTCTTGTAAATACTTTGTTTAGGCACCTATGGCTTTGGGTAAGCTGCTCAAGTGTTTTGCAGCCTGTATGGAAGTGGTGGGTGACATATTTGTGTGTACCAGAGGGCACACTGCTGTGATGGAGCCAGGATATGGCAGCTATTGGCTGTGCACTGAGGCTGATGGGAAATGCACCTGCCTGACCTCTGAATATCAGTGTTATATTTTGGCTAGTTCCCTTTTGCTGTACTGAGCGGAATGACTTGTTTGATGGAAGATATGTACTTAGCTTTGCTGAGCAGCAGGCTGGAACTTGATCTACCCATGCTTTGCAATTGTTGTAGGTGAGTCTGCCTCATGGAAGCAGGGAGCTGAGGTGTGCTTTAGGGCAGCAGCAGATAGTGTGGGGGTGGCCTGTGTGCTCTCCAGAGGGTGGGAGGCACTGCGAAGTGTCTCCAGGCATTTCTCCTGAGCAGCCATATTCTGCCTGACAGTGATAAAAAGAAAGTGGGGGAAGTCACATCTCCTTGAAACTTGTTCCAATAGTTGACCGATTTTCAAACATCATAGTTCAACCGCAAATTTGTTGAGTATCATCTTCCAGGTATTGGCAGAACCACCACCTAAACCTTTTTTTTCCCTTCAAAAGATTGTTATGAAGCCATGCCTCATGTTACTTTCTGATAGTATAAACTGATGGAGGTCTTTCACTGAATGACGTGTTTTCTGGTCTTTTGGTATTTTTTTCCTTCTTTGTCCTTCTGAATTTTTCCTTATGCTTTTCTTTAGAATTGGACGGAGAATTTTAGAACAGGAAGTTAAAGCTTTCTGGTTATAATTCAATATACACTATGTGCTACAGTCAGGAATGTAGCTGGCAGGAAAGAAATATAAGAAGGTATACATTAAAATATGCAACACTGTTTTTCTCCTGCCTCACTGCTCTTTGCTGTCTTCACGATAGGTAACTTGCTTTGATCATATATCCATTGACCAAATGCTAAATTAGACTGCTACACACACAGCCTTTAGTTCTTGGCTCAGTGCATCTTGGTTACCAGGCTTATCCTTTTAACAAAACGGGTCTTATTGCATATGAATATCTTTGTTCAGTAAAATAAAATGAGTCAGTAAGTTTTAGCTCATTAGGCAAAATGCTGCATAAATGAATAGAAAAAACCTATTTGCTGCTATAAATATGTTCCAGAGAGTAAATGTTAAATTGGATCTAACATTTAATAACAGGAACATCATTCTTTTTAAACTTTACAGTATAAACATATTGATAGACAAAATGAGCAACTTGGATTTCAGTCCATGTAGAAATGTAAAGCAATGTCAACAATGTACAAAGGGTAGAGATATGCATACCATATACCTCTGCTTCAAAAACACAAGGTGCTTTCCAACAATTTAGGGGACATAACTTTTCCTGGATAATTAAAGTATTTTGAAGGGAATAATATGCTAAATGAACCCCAAGCTGAATTCTTCACTCAGCTGGCTTGAATCTGTCTTTTCAGAATGTTTCATGGGTTTACAACCGCTGTAAATCTACCAGTATTGTTTAGGCTAAAATTGTGGTGGTTCCAGTTTCTTCAGTCTTGGGGCTTCTCTAAGTGGGTTTCAAACAGTGTCAGAATTCAATGGTCTTGGCATGTAAACCTGGAAAGCCTTAAAAATGGCTTTTAAGATCAGATGAGGCAATGGGTGTGGATAGCCTTGACCTAACTGTGACGGCAGAAAATAAGCTCAGAGGATGCTCTAAGATGGACCTAAATAGTTGATAACTTTTTCTTGGAGTGCAGGCTTACTAAATGTAGTCTCTTGTGAGGGAAACGTTCAAGTTCCATCAGATGCTGACTCCCTGCACAGTGCTGTGAGCCCAAGGAGTATGGAAACTGGGGCTGATATGGGTGCAGCCCTTCAGCTTCACAACTTTGTCAGTGCTATTTCAGAGCATTTCTAGATTACGAGAGGTATCATGGAAGTGATCTGAAAGCTACAAAACAATTCAGCACCCATGATTTGATTAGAGTTAATTTATCCCAGATTTTCAAATAAAAAACAGCAAATATTTGGGAATTGAAACAAATATTAACACAAATTGTAATGACGTGTTAATTTTCTCCAGGGGACAGAGACACTATAGATCTGTCATAGTACAAGTCTTTTCCCAGAGTTGATAAGAAATTACAAAAATTCTATCGTTATGGGAAAGTAGCATATGTATTGTTTAATGATTATATATTTTTAGGGATGGAGAATTTTTTTGAAGGTGATACCACAGAAATTTAACTGAACTCGTAATAAAGCTCAGTGATCTTCACATAAATCTTGACCGAGCTGTCCCCTCATCTCTTCTGTAGATGGAGTTTTCACTTTGCCCTTACACCTTTAACAATTAGTTTACCTTCTAAAACGTAAAATTATTCTCCCCATCCTACTTGTGTCTGAACAAGGCTTTAAAGTCAGATAGGCTGGTAGCTACCACTAGTCACAGCTCCAAGGCCTGGAATCAACCCAATCCCTAAAGTACGCATACTTCTCCACATTTGCTGGTGGACACAAACACCAGACATCTCAGCAGTTAAATTCACATGAAGAACCCCAAACCAGCCTGCTAAGCACCCGTGAGGTCTGAGTGGGAGCCCAGCTGCTGACATGAGCCTTGCACAAAGCCCAGCAAGGACTCCCAGGTGAAGTCTTCATCCACAAGACAGAAGAGCAATCTCCTGTGCTGCCCTGCTTTTTAACTTCTGTTTGGGATGTGAATCTAACACAAACATCTATTTACACTCCAATCATCCAGCTACAATGCTCCAACAAGACCCTGGTGACTTGGTCTGTCCTATTGACTTGGTCTCTCCCATTTTGAGCAAGCTCAAATTCACTGGTCAGATGCCAGGAGACTGGATCTACCCCACTACCCAAAACAGAATTAGTCTCCTTTTTTCTACTCAAGCTCATCAACATGGTGTATGAACATGGAAGTCTTCCACACTGGGTACTGAGAGTGCAAACTCTGTGCTCTCGCTGTTTCTTCATGCTTAAAGAACTCCTCTCTGAATTTCAGTGCTTAGGGTGAAGACTGTGCTCCAAATGAAGTCTCCCATAGGTCAGCCCTGTGCTCTTGCAGCTGGGTCTTGGTGTGGGTGTTTAAGAACAGGTTGGGGTCAGCTCTGCCCCAAAAGTGTGTAGAGAAAGCCCAGGAAAGATTATTCAGGGTCCAATCCTATGTCCTTTGCTGTGGAAATCCTGAGGATATTTGACTATATAGTAGAAGTGAGGTACAAATGTAACTTTAGATCATTCCCATAGGCCTGTCCAATATAATGGTCCCAAAGGAAGCAGTATCTAGTAAATCTGTCCCTTTCAATCCAAAAAGTCACATTACACACAGAGAGCAAACTGAGATGCTATTTTTCAGATGATTGACAGACCATTACAATTTTTGAAACCTAGAGTTTTAGTAACCTGTCCTTTGTTAGTCAATAACAGTGATGTCCCCGCCGCTCCCAGCTGCTTGCTGGAGTTCAGATTTGTTCTAGTGAGACATAAATCAGTTGTGAGTTTTTTTGTCTCTCGGTGAATTGCTGTCACTGAAAAGGATGATAAATGATTATTTCTGTTGACAATAGAAAATAACTAAAGTGCTAATCAGATCCCACATTCTGTGATCAATACTGAATTTCTTACTAGACTATCTTTTACACCCCCGTGCATAGTCAGCTTACTTCTATCCCAGACATCACTTGAACATACAACAACCAGTATCCCAGTAAATTAATGAAATATGGTTTCTGGCATGTTGGTTCCTTGCTCAGTGAATGTTTCTGAAATGAACACTCTTCTCTGTAATACAAACCCTTATGGAATAGCACATCACACTTTTGCAGGCTTAACGTTGCTAGAAATATATGATCCCCCTAGTGACTTTGGAATAAACAGGAGAGAAATACTCTCACTGCAGGACAAGGACTGCCAGCAAGTGAGTTTTCACTCACTCAGGGTCCTTGCTAGTGTCCTGCTTCCCATGCTTCTGTCTACTTTAATTTGTCCAACCTTTTTTGCTCATCCCTCTCGTCTTTTTTCTCAATGTATTCTCCAAGTCATTAAAGTCCCCCAGATCTCTCAGTAAAAGGGTTCTCCCATCCCTCCTTTTACACCTTCTGAATTCTGTCTACCCGCACTTATACTGTGGCCCTCAGCCAGCTCTGTCCTTCCCCAATGCTCATTCTTCTGATTGTAGCAACATAGAAAAGCGTGGGTGTGCATCCATGGAAGTCCCTCCTAATACCCATGTTTAGGGAGGTAATATGAAAGTTCCCTGTCCATGGAACCTGGCACACTGGTATCCCAGTTCTGGTGGGCCTCCCCTTCCTGGCTCTATGCAGCTTGCAGTGTTTTTTGCACTTGCCCATTCATTTGCTTAGAGATGTTTAAACGCCCAAGCATACCAAAATGACACTATGTAAACCAAAATTAGAAGCTGGGGAACAGTAATAAAAATACTGATCTAAAAGCATGCTGAGCACAGGAAATGGCAGAAGTTTTTCTGGTGAGAAATAATTAGTTCATATAATTTAATCTGCTGGATTTTTTGTTTAATAGTGGCTTCTTTATTAGCTTCATGCTAAAAGCAGGTGTTTGCTGTCTGCTTTGCCTTCCTTGAAGCTGTCTGCTTTAAACTCTTTCAAGTTGCCCACTGGTTGAAGCTTTCAAAAGTCAAAGTGACTGGCTAAGGGAGTCCCTCTGTGCGTGGGAGTCTGGAATGCAAATCCAAGTGGTACATGCTGGAGGGAAGCTGACTGCAGAACGAGCAGGAAGAAAATGCCATGCACCTTATTTTACATGTAGGTGCTTTTCTTATTCTATCAAAATTTCTTTGGTACTGAGGAAATATACCTAATCTGTGATAATATAGTTCTGCCACATGACAGACTGCTGCTCATCAGACTGAGACATGCTTAATTTCCTTTCTTTTTAAAAGAAAAAAAAAAGATCTAACTTGCCAGTTGAATGTTTTTTGAATTATTATGTTTTCTGTATGTAAAGCAGTAACACAGCAGCCAGGCTATAAGATAACATGTTCAGTGTGCCATAATCAGATGGGACTAAATGTATTCTTGCTACAACTCTATTAACTTTGATGGGCTTACAGGAGAGAAAAGTACAGCCCATTGACATTAAGGGGGAAATTTTTCCTGGATAGAGAGCTGCAATATCTCTATAGGTAATACTGATGTGATTGTTCTGTGTCTTGGAGGCACAGTCATTACAATTAATGGACTGAGTCTACATGATATACAGCATTTTGTTGTATGTCTTTTTTTCATTTAGCAGGCTTATACCACGTTTTCACGTGTACTATTTCTGTTCAAGAGTAATAGCTGTGATTTCATGCTCTCACTGCTCAGTGTGCAGTCTCAGGACTGAATAGTAGAAGTGTTTCTAAGGAAATAACACGACTAGGGACAGTAACTGCTAAGCAAATGGTACAGGTGGATGTGATTTACTGCTGACCAAGTCTCATTTGAACTGTTTGGCACACCTCTAAATTAACTGAACAGATGGTTTTTTAATTAGTTCTGTCATTTCATTTTCTGCATTCTTAATACATGTCAGGCTGTATGTCAGGGAGTATTAGCATCAATTTCAAGTGATACAAAAACATTCATAGCAAGAATAAGCTGATAATAACAATAACAAAATATAATTAGAGTACAAATTGGGAGGTCTGCAGCTTTATAAACATGGTAAACCTAGATTTATGAGACTTCAGAGATTTGTTCAAAATGAGAAATGCATTAAACTTGCTGCAAACCAATTAGTTCTGTGCAGACCTAGAGCAGGGTTTTCTGGCTTCCTGTAGTGGGATAGGCCTTGCTAAAGTGAACTGCCTGAGAAGAGCTCCTGAATTTATGCATTTGATTTATCTGATTCCACTTTCCCCAAAGGGCAGAATCACTTGGCTGGGCACTAAAGTGCCTTTTAGCTTCAGAGATGTCAGTAAAAGATTTAGTTACCCTTTCCTTCTGACCAGAGTGGTATTTGTCCAAGTGCAAAATCCTTTCTTTGCCATTTCCAGCCAGGTTAGTGGAACTGTTTCCAAGGGCAAGGTAGCAGCAGAATTTGGTTCAAGTATAGTAACATGGCAGCAACTGTTGTATTCACATATGAAATTAAAATTATAGTGATTTCTCATGAAAAAGCAACACAATATGATATAGTTTTATTAGGACAATCTTCCAGAATACTGATGATGTTGTTTATATGATGGTAGTTAACAAGATAAAGTGTAATCTACATAAAAACAAATTCTACATGACTGTATAGAATTAGAATGCCATACTGTTCACATAGTTTAAGCTGCAAAGATTGTTTTTTATGCATTTGTAACTCTCCATGGAAAACTGGATAAAATACTCATTTCCTCCAGATTTATCTCTGCAGGAAATACCTTAGAACTATGGCAGGCCATACATCACAGGTAGAATCAACATCTAAGTTAAAGCAAATAGCTTTAATCATAGACTTTCCAAACGTATTCCTCTTTGGATCTGCAGAAAAAGGATAACATGTAAACAGTCCTAATCAGAGCAATATTTCCAGCAGCAAGATCCTAGAGGAATTAAATAGGAGAGTCCTCATCACAGGGACATAATGATGCTTGGTAGGCTCTACATCCCTTGACACCTTTTCTGCAATATTACACAATGTACACATAGTGGGAAGTGCTTTATTTAAAATACAACGTAACGTTTGGCAGGTGTTTATTTAGGAGTATCTTCTTTTGATGTCTTACTACTAACTGGTTAAAACACACACAGAAAAGTGGTTGGGGTTTTTTCCCCAAGAATAAGAAAAGTATATAAGCCTGAGTGACTTTATGCAAGTGCAAGTTACTACCTTGTTTTCTTATTCAGTTATAGCCCACTTGCTGTCTTTTGAGCCAGATCTTCTCAGCATCTCATGAAAAGCAATTGTCAGCAACAGAGCTTCTATTCACAGAGAAGGCAATGTGCTGGCTGCAAAGGAAATTCTGGTTAAAGTCTCCCCATTTCAGAACTGGGGAACATACTGAGGCCTTTGCTGTAGCCTAATCATATGGTTACTGGCTCTCCTGTGGTAGAGTATTTGGCTCTGGCCATTGACAGCATCCTGAATGAGCTACAGCCAGCTCTAGGTTTTTTGCGAAATACTCAATTTCAAAAGTGTCACTTTGCAGATTTCGAAACGTTACCCTTAGAAATTTTTCAGTCAGATCTGAAGCTGAATAACCTTAGTTGATACTTTATGTTGTCAGAGGATGCACTGGGTGTCTTCAGACATGGGAGGGGTATGCTGACTCAGACCTGAAGATTTTGCATGTATTCAGGCCCTGATAGATGAGAGCCCTGTGCATAGCTTACACTTCCTCAGTTGCAGAGTCCTAGAAAAGTCTTTTCAGTATCTGGACTACTTCATAGCTGATGCTTTAACCTGTAATGGCAGTGCAGGATCTGGTCTTCTTCAGCCTTGCTGCCCAGAGGGTTTGACAGATGGATCTGTGCCCATATGTGAGCGGGCTCGGGTGGCTCAGCTCTGCCTCCTCTGCAAGGAGTGCACTGTGCTTCTGCAAAGCTTTTCAGGCTGCCAGGCAGCCAGAGTCATCCTGAAGGGACCTGAGATAGCCCGGCCTTCTCCTGAGCAGATAAATGAACGAGGTTATTTTAACAAGGTTTGGAATTCTGTAGCTTTGAGGGGCCAGGTGATGAAGGCTGTCTTTGGCCATAGGCATGAGTGCTGCTGAAAAGTGATGGTAACAGTCCTCACATTAGGCAGCAGGCAGGATCTCTGCTGGAGCCCTGCTATCACCTGTGCCCAGCCTATCTGCCTTTGGAAACAGAGATGGTCTCATTGACAACATAAATCTTCATCTCATACTAGTTTATATATATATATACATATATTTACAGGAATAAAAGGTTTGTGTATAGAAGGACTACAGGGCATCAAATAAAATCAGTGTGGACCAGGTTAACACCAGAGATTTGCCCCATGGCAAAGCCTGTGGCTGAGCTTGCCACAGAGTGCAATAGACAGTAAAGTCCTCAAAGTTTGAAAAGGAATTGGGCATGTTGCTGGATGAAACACTAATTAAGGTTATTAAATATTTAAGGCACCATCTCCGCTTCAGGAAGCCCTTGAAGCAGTTAGCAACTGAGATTAGGGGAGGATGCTGGATCATTGTTGCTATGTGCCTCCCTTAATTCTTCCTTGGGCATGAGTTACTAGCATACGACTGGAGGGTGGTGCTAGGCTACCTAGACCTTTCGTCTAACTCAGTATGGGTTTTCTTAGAGTTTTTTGTATTCTTATGACCACCGATTTCAAAGCAAAATTTCCACGCAGAAAGATCTATCTTGTCAAAAGAAGGAATATTTTGAACAAAGCAAAGGAAAGTCTCTATAAGAACACGTAGTCTCTTCTCGAAATCTATTAACTGTGAGAGCAAAATAGCAACCAGATGTTGTGAAATGGAGTAGGGGAAAGACAACACGTACTGAAGTTGCATGCCTGTGCTTTTAAGTTCCCAACACAATCAAAAGTGTTTTCATCAGCCTGCAAAGCACAGCCCTTGGTGTAAACAGCACATGATTTAAATCATAACTAGCAGGTTGCTGAGGTAGCTCCTGAACAGACTCAACCCCTCAATAAAGATATTGCATGTTTCTGGGGAGCCCTGCAAAACATTATTCATGTCTAAAAGCAGATTCTGAATAATTGTGTTATGCTAGGCATAACAGCACGTTTGTTTGTAATTGTCTGGGGCCTGAATGTGAGTAAAGAAGATATTCCAAAACTTTTTGTAGCAGTGGGGAGGAAGATCCTTATGGGACAATGAATACTGGATTCATGTAGGTTCATCAAGACAATCTGAATAAATAGGTTTCCTTCATTCTGCAGCTGGTTTTAGCTGTATTATTAGTTGTTTGTAACAATTGCCAGATACTTTCAAAAGTGTTCATGAGTTCTGGATGATTCATGATTCCTTAGTGTAGGTGATTTTTAATCAAACAGTTCTTACCAGAAATGTGGTGCTTGTTATTCATTAATTCAGTATTTGCTATTTATTTTTTTGTTTTTTGTTTTATATCTCTTTATATCTTTTGTTTAAATATATCTAAAATATAAATGTATAAATATATTTAATCAGGAAGTACAAATACTATCTGGTAACTTAGGACTAGTTATGAACCATGAACAGCAAGCAGACAAAATGGAACAGTTTGACATCAGAAATGGTATGTCCAAACTAGTTGGCAAGTGCTTTCCATTAAGGAATTTGCTAATAGAAATGATTACTTGTTCATGGTCACTTTGAAGCAAAAAATAAATTATTTTCTGGTCAATAGACACTCACTAAATATACACTCAGTTTTAATTAAATACTTGTATGGAATGAGTCTCTTGTTAGCTGCCCTGGAAGTTGGTGTTCATGAAAGCAAACACACCCAGCATGGGAAATAAAGAACAGTTGTTAGAGACATGCACACGCCTGCAGGGCTTTGATGTTATTGGCATCATGGAGATGTGGTGGGATGGCCCTTATGACTGGAGTGTTGGAATGGATGGATGCAGGCTCTTTAGGAAGGACAATCAAGGGAGATGAGGAGGGGGTTTCACCCTCTATGTCAATGTTGATGACCATCTGCAGTGCATGGAGCTCCACCTGGGGATGGATGAGGAGCTGAGAGCTTATGGGTCAGGACTGAAGGGAGGGCAGGGACAGGTGACACAGTGGGGTCTGCTACAGGCCACCTGACCAGGAAGACAGAGCAGATGAAGCCCTCCATAGACAAATAGGAGCAGCTTCATATTCGCAATCCCAGGTCCTCATGGGGGACTTCAAACATCCCGATATGAGTTGGAGGCACAACATAGCAGGACATAAGCAATACAGTATGCTGGAATATATATGCAGTATATTTTACTGATTTATGATTTTTCCCTCCCTTCCCTCCTGGTCACCCAAGTCAGCATGTAGCAAGATCTCCTCACTTTCTTAAAATAATCCAGTGGGAAGCATCACAACAGGATACTTCTGAGGCTGTCACTAGACACACACAAGTGAAGTCACAGACAGAAAGTGATGCACTACTAGACTTTGAACAAACTACCAAATGACTTACAAGAACAAAAGCAATCAAAGTTCTGCCTCTGGCAATGAGAGGCAAGTGACCTCAGGGTGCGTTTTCTGATGCCGACTTCCCTCTCTGCTGAACCGTACCAAGCTGATGATGAAGTACCAAGGATATCTAAAACAGCTTATGATAACCTGATCTTTGAGCTCTGTGATTAATCATCTCCTGAGTTTCATGCATACACAGGTAGCAGCACTACGGGAGGTGCTGGTAAGCATATTTTGTCTTTTTTTTTTTCCCTTTGGTGATGAATGCTAAAAAATTCTTTGACTTTGAGTGTATTTCTGCCATGTAAGAAAAATGGTAATGAGAAGTTAAATCTTTCTTCCAGTGAAGAATCAGTCTTTCTGGGCATATTTTGAAAATCTGTTTTCTCTATTACATCTTTCATTTAGAGGCTACCTTTGTGCCCTAGTAGAAAATAAGGCTGCATGTCACCTTGGGAACCTGCTCTTCAGAATGGAAATGATCTTTCAGACATGTGCTTTAGCTTTAGTTTAGCTGTGATGAAGTGGTGAAGCACAGGTGCTGGTCAACATGCACTGGGACCACAAATCTAGCTGCAACACATTTGTTTGCAAATTTAGAGATTTGTGCGTCGTAAAGAAGATGCAACTTTCACTGCCTCTTAACTTATGCTGATAGTCCTCTTAACTGAGGGTAACCCAGCGTGGTAGAAATGCAGCTGCTGTCAGAAACCAGAATTTTGTGGAAAGAGAAGTAGGTAAGTGTAGCTCTTAGCAGTGCCATCAGATAGCAGAGTAATACTTCTGGGAAGTTACCTATTCAAGTGGAATCTCCTAAGGGCCCATAGTTGCACTCAGCAAGGATGCAGGAGGATGAAGAGAGATGTGAAGATGTCACATTTCCTCATGATCTGCCCAACCCAAGCAATGAATAATCAACTTGGTTTTATTAAATACTGCATTTACTGCTTGTGCAAGCTCCTTCTCTCCTCTAGTAACAGAAATATGGCAGCAGTGGCCAAAACGGAAAACGTGGATCCGAGATTGACCAGTCACCAGACTATCTGCCATTCTCTTTGTGTAGGGAACATGAGCACGCTTGGAGATCAGAGTAGGAAGCTAAATACTGTACTAAATATAATTCTTCAGAGGGAATGGTCTTCAGTACGCACTGTAGAATAACATTTCAGAAGGTTCCGTTTGAAGCATTATACAGGAAAATACAACTTGAAAAATACTGCGTTATCCACCCATGAAGATTTGCACAATAATTTTAATATTACCTCTGTTTCTCACAGCTCTTGCAGAGAAGGTCAGTAACTGTATAAAAGGAAAAAAATCTAGAGATATGATTTTGCCATACTAATTCGAGTTATAGGATATCATATGTACGGTGTACAAAGCCACATTCAGGACGAATTCAAGTGGTAAACAGGAAACTAAAAAGCACATTAATCTTGTATATTTTAATCATTGTTTTACTGGCTCACATTGGCAATAATGTCTTAATTCAATAAGTCTCAATTCAGTAGTTCAGTCTTAAATCTTGGACAGCTGGTCGAGATTTTAATAGAATTCAGCAATTTAGTCGATACATGAGAACTGAGATAAGCAAATTAAGATCTGCCAGGGATCGGATATAAAATTAGAGACAGTATAATTTTTGATGGGCCATGACCTCAGCAGCTAGGAATTGTCATTTCTCTGTGAAATTAGATGAACGGATAATGAAGCCATTACCTTGTGAACTTTGAAATGATAAACAAATAGTAATGCTGCAGGACAGGCAAAGTAAGTTATTTCCAGCATCTGGAGTGCCTGATGCAATTTATCTTTAAATTCCACATAAACTCTTTAAATCTGCATATATTAGTATAAATAAGAGTAACTAAATTCAAGAATGATTTCTCTCCCAAAGGCATGCACATTTCTTAGTGATACAAATATGTGTAAATAAATATATTTATAATACTTTGCTAATCACAAGTCAACCAAGCTATCTTATGATTTATATCTTAAATTCTGGTGGCCAGGTAAATAACTTAATCATATTTATCCTAGTGATATCTCAGAAAAAATACACCTTGTGTTTTCCTTAGGCTTCAATGAACTGACTGTTTTTCTTCAGCAGGAAATTAAGAGCAATAGAAAGATCTGCACACCTTTGGACAGTGGCTTTGTGAATATGAAGTCCGTCTGTTTCTCTTTACCTTGGGCATAAATGTTTGGTCAGCAGGTTCATTCCGAGCTTGTCTTGCTGAAATCTAAGGTGCAAGCATGATGCTTTTGTAAAGCTCTGACTGACAGGACAAGGGCAAGTTCCACCCTGGAGGGCGAGAGAAATATGTTTAGCAAAGGACAGAACAGGCAATTAACTGCATTTTATCCTGTGGTGATTTGGGTAATACAGACTTCATGCGCTTTTTGCTCTGTGCAGCAGGTGATTTTTGATTAACACGTTGCTGCTAGTTTTAGGCACAATTTTATTGTGAAGATGATGATGATTTTGGCTGTCTCTGTAGGCATTTCCTCTCAGGATTTTTAAGTCCCTTACTAAATGTGCATGTTTATATAATCTTCTTCAGTGCATTATACATGTACTTAATGAAGTGTGATTTTTCAGTGGGTGCTTATGATAACTATTTCTCCAGACAGGCAGTAACATATTTGGGTGATCACAATTCTATTTGCTGCATGGTTCACTCAACTCTGGAGTTACTGAGAAGGTGGAAAGAATTGCAATATCAAAGATGTAAAAAGTAGTGTTCTATAAAACCAGACTCTAAACTATAACTCAATTTTAAAATACAAGATCAGTGACAGCAGGTTATTTCTTTGACTGGGAAAGATGAATAGGGTAGAAGGGATATGGACAACATTGGAAATAGTGGAAAAAATCTGTATTTGCCTGTTCAAAAACTTATTTTCACATATTATGAGCAAAACAAAACTGGAACTCAAAATATAGGCAGATCAAACCAGGATCTTCTCTTCTGAACCCCTTCAGACTTTAAGGAGCTGGATCATCTCAAACTTCCATCAGTCTTTTTTTCTCTAAGAAAACCACATATGAGTGGGGAAAGCAAAGTCAGCACCCCAGAGCTTAATTAGTGCATTTGCTCGTTGTGCTCACCTTAGTCTCTTGGTGTAGGTAGATAAAGATGTCAAAATAGAGTAATACAGTGGTGGAGTGGGTCCACAGTTTGTATATCTGGTTTGGAATGTGCTTTAAGGTTATTCACAGGCGTAAATCAGGAGTAATTCCTCACAAACACAGCTGGAAGAATACATGGATTCTATTATTAGAGATCAAAATCACTGTTTCCTATGTGCTTTGACCTCATCAGAGAAGCCTTTGCATTGTCATGCTGCTTCTATTTGCCTTCCCCAGACAGGAAAGCATTTAAGGCCAAATTTACCTTTAGGCACATCTCTGCATTTGGAATGACTTTGAACAGAAGCTCTGCTCCCTGGAAGCACATTAGGAAAAGACAAAGATCTGTGGAATTCCAGAACAGAATCCAAAAACTCTAGCTTGAGTAAGGGCATGTTGGGAATGTCAGGGATATCAGTTGTCAGGGTTCTACCAAACACTTTTTAGGCTTCTTGAGCTAAAAGAGTAAATCCTTTGCCTATTCCCCATACAAAGAATCAGGAAAAGAAGGAAAACCTGCTTACACAGATTATAGACAAACTATGCTCAGAAGGGCATGCCAGAGGCTCTGCCTGCATTATTTATTCCCAGCAGGGCCAGATGCAAAATTCAGAGAACTTCCTAAAAGCTCCAATGGAGAAACACCAAGTGGGATGGGGTGGGGGAAGCATTTGGTGCCTCTGAAAAACAAGGACTAGATTTTGTCAAGAGTCACCCTTTAGGCATTTCTGCAGACCTGTTGTCTCCCTGCTTTCAGTTAGGAGCTGCACTTCCCATCACCTCCCAAGCAGTTAGGAATCTTTCTCTTTTTGAACGGCTTTTACGTTCTTACAGACAATGCCTAGAGTAGCTGAATATAAAATGGAGAAGTTCCTACCAGCATTACTAAAACTTACTCAAAATAACAATATCAACAAATTTTAATACTGCCTTGCACCATTACTATTAATTACCCTTTCTACTTTCTAACTATTTTTAATAGTTAGATCCCTCACACAGTGAAAAGAATAGGAAAAAAAAAATCCACTTATTTTTCTTTTACTTAGCTCTTCAGTTATTTTACCTGTCGTTTTTATTCTGGCATTGTGCTGTCCTCCCTGGACTGCAAACACTGCAAAGAATCATTTTGATACAAATGAAGAAGTCCCTATTAATTTTCTGAGACAGAACATGCTTTTGGTAATGTAGTATCTTGAAATCTCTTTTAAAAGAATATAAGTTTGAGAGTAAACCAACACTACCATGTTACTGGAAACCATATGATGCATATACTGCAAAGGAGCTAAAAATATAGAGTAGTTTAGAATATTTATCTTAACAGTATTACCCTTTCCCTAGAGAGATTTTCAGACTTCCATCTGCCTATATCCATTTTTATACTTACCCCTGTTTCTAAAATAAATCTGACTCTCTTACTCAGGTTTCTTTTTATTCCAACCCCTAAATATTCTATCCATTCAATTGCCTACACAAAAGTCCCATTTATGTGAAGAGGCCTATCTTACCCTTTAGTTAGGGGCAGTGTTACAGATTTTCCTCATTACTTCAAAACTCCAAGCTAAAATAGAGTGTGCCTAGTTATTTCAGGGTTTCAAAAGTAGCTACCTTCTGTTCCATGAGAAAGTGTAATCCATGTATGTGGAAACTTTGCCTCATAATCTTCACATCCAATTGTGTTTGCCTCAGTATTAAAATCCTTCCTTTATGGCACCAGTCTGGATTTACAAGCACACAGACAATTACAGGGATAAAGAAATAAGTGCCATCCTAATATCGTTTACCCAGCAAGAATCTGTATGACAGAGGAGCATTTATATAATTGATGACAAAAAGTTTTTTCAACACTTTTCATAAAGCCATATTTCATTTGATCTTTAATCAGACTGGACTAAACTCTTAGCTGAATCCAGTCTTTGGTGCACAACACCTGATCCTTGTCCTGTGTTGTTTCCTTCTTGAATCACCTCCCTTTCCTGATTTTCCTAACTATGATGTGCTACCTATGAATCAATTACACAACAATAGGTATCATACTAGAACCTCAAGTAGCATTTCACAATGGATAGTTAAAGGTGTGAATTCACTGTGGAGACAAAATGAATCTGTCACCTAGCTGGGCAGAAGGGAGAGAGGCTCAGTCCTTTGCCCCCTGAATTACTTCTTTCCTACCCAAGTGAAGGTAGAAGCTTTTGCCTTCCCTTCCTGGTTGCAGTGGTGGACCCTCTGATTAGGTACAGCCTGCTCTCATGTTCAGCTGGATATATACAGTAAATACAACTTCTAGTTGAAGAAACTGGAGGAAGCAATCTCTGGATCTGGACAACACCTTCACTGGTGTAAGACTTAAAACAGGAGCAGGGTGAGCTGAGGGACCTGTGGGTGACAGGAATGAAGGACCATGGCTTTCTGAGATGTAATGAGACGGTGTTTTGCCCATGGGGAGATACAAATCTGCTCTGGGATAAGATATACTTTCTCGGAGTAGTGAGATGAATACAGTAAAGAGCAGATATATATTTTACCCCTTGATCCCTGAAGTCTGCACTCCTCAAGATATCTGGCCCCAAGGTATCACAGGAGCTGAAGGCTGTTTTGTGCTGTTCCCAGCTGAGCTTTGATATATACTGCTTTTTCTGTTGACGCAATTCATTAGATGTTTTGTTTGGGATTTTTTTTCTTTGGTGGTGGTGTTGGGTTTTTTGGTTGGGATTTATTTTTTTTTTCCTAATGAGGTAGGCATTTTTGCACCTTGAATGAAACTGGAATGATCCTGTGACGATCAGGCATGCAGTACTGAAAGGAAGAAGAAAAGCTTCACAAATGCCAAGAGCACATCTGTAAATACAAATTGAACATTACTCTGATTACAAGATAAGGAACAGAAGAAAAGCTACGTCTTTTTTAAATCCATAATATTGATTGAACATCATAATTATAGACTGGTGCTGCAGCAACTGAGACTCCACAAAGTATTGTGATCACAGATAAAGGAATACAACAGGCATTTGAAATACTGTCCTAACAAGTAAATAGCACTAATAGCAGCTGGCCTTTATTACTTCAAATAGTTTTCTCTTAAATAGCTTAAAATAAAACAAGAAACAAAGGAATAAAAACCAGATTAAAATACCTTTATCATACAGACATGAAGCTTAGCAGAAGGTAGTTGTAGAACTGAAATAACGCTGGATCAAATGTTCCTCCCTGCTTCTGCATGGTAACAGCATAAGCTCCCTGCCACACTCTGAATCTCCCTGCCCAGAGCAGATGCTGAACATCAGACACTGTGGGTCCATTTGATACTTGCTGTAGTGAACTGAGAGATGTTACAGAGGGCAAAGGAATGCTTTGTGGCTGTAATTCTTTGACTTCGTTGTATCTTTTGAAAGTGGGGCAAGTAATTATTTAGACTTTTTTTAATGGGAAAGTATAATTCCACTTTCATGGAAGCAAGAGGAATTAAAAAAAAAGGCAAATTACTCTATTGGCACACTTCGAGGTCCTGCTCTCCCTTTTCAGGATATATTTAATGAAAAAGCATAGCGTTTTCCATTAATATAATTTTTTCAAGGAGAGTAGGAAAAGAACACAGTAAGTGTTTAAACTTTCAATAATTGAGGAACTGTACCAGCTGAGCTGATGTCTAGTTCATTAAAATTATCTTTATTTTTGTGGAAAAATCCCCTAAATTTCTCATGAAACTAAGGCTAACCGATTTTGAATGTAAATTTAAGTTATGTTTTGGATTTGTGCTGGACACGGGGCTGATAATACAGAGATGTTTTTGTTACTGCTAAGCAGGGCTTACACAGAGCCAAGGCCTTTTCGGTTTTCCATACTGCCACACTGGGGAGGAAGTTGGGGTGAATGGGAGACTGGGAGGAGACACAGCCAGGACAGGCTGACCAAAGGGATATTCCAGGCCATATGACATCATGTTCCATATATAAAGCTGGGGGGAAGAAGGAGGAAGTGGGGGACATTTGGAGTGATGGAGTTTGTCTTCCCAAGTCACTGATATGCATGATGGGGCCCTGCTCTCCTGGAGATGGCTGAACACGTGTCTGCCCATGGAAAGCAGTGAATTTAGTCCTTGTTTTGCTTTGCTTGTGTGCATACCTTTTGCTTTCCCTACTAAATCTTCTTTATCTCAATCCGTGTGTTTTCTACCTTTTCCTATTCTCTCCCTGGACCTGCTGGTTAGAGAATGAGCAAGCAGCTGTGCAGGGCATGGTGTCTGGCTGGGGTTAAACCGCAGCAGAGATGTATTTCTCAGCTTAAGCACAGTGACTAGCTGGATTTTTGTTTCCCCCCATTTTGGTTTGGAGCACTGTATGGTAAAATCTTGCAGACACATGGCTGATAGGACATAAGGCTGTCAGTTTTTCAGACCTCAAAGGAGCAAGGTCAGTTCTGAAAACAGGAAGAAAAAAGAGTATTGGTATTGCTTTCACTGTATATTTCCACTTCTGATCAGATATATATGAAAAGAACCCATGTAGTGAAAAATAAAAATTAATACAGGAAGAAAAAAGCTTATGGTAAATTCCTTCTATTTCCTAAAAATTAGTGATTATGTATTGCTTTGCATAAATGTTGCTTTCTTCATGATTTCAAGCATGAGCTTGAAATTTTGAAGTGGAATGAAGTAGGATTTTCTTGTGTGAGGATAACTTTCAAATTGAATGACATCCTCATCTCATGTCAGTAACAAGAGACACTGTGTAAAATTTCCATCAACAAAGAATACTTCAGGATGGATCAACTGAAACATCTGTTTTAAGTTCAATCCTCTATTTTGATGTCAGCCCTAAGAGAAATAAATGAAAACTTCAAAAATAGAAATTATTTTATATTTTGAAGTGAAAATTTCTCTTTAGCGTGTATTAATCCTCCTTTGCTTTCCTATTATGGAAACTTGTTCCCTAGCCAAGTGTCCAAAAAGCACACTCGAGAAGTCTGAAACTTTAAAGAAACAAAGTTTTTCTCGAACATTTTTATGACCACTAAGAATCCTCCGGGGAAATGGTAAAATTAAAGCTGAACACAACTAAAGATGCTTTCAAATTTTATTCTAACATAAGTGTTTCTGAAGCAGTCTTTACTATGACATTTAAATGTTATATATGTGAAAACCTTCATTCACTCTTGCTGTAGGTGGAAATAGAGGCCATCTATATTAAGGTCTTCTTATTACCCTAGATCTACGATGAACACTCCTGTTAAAATCAGCAAGAACTCACTAAATCTAGAGCATATTAATGAAGGTAGCAGAAATAGATGAGCAGTTGTTTTGCTGACTGGGAGCTTTTCAAGGATTGCTTTGAGGCACTCCATAAATGTTGCCTCACATGCTCCCAAAGTAGGTTGGTGTTAGTGTTGGAAAAATTAGATCAGTCTTGAGAGATGAAAGAAGAGTTGTCTGTTATGACAGTTCTTTCAGCTGGAAAAGAGGGAGGAGAACTGTGTTAAGCCAGCCCTGTGTCCTTGACAAGAGCTGCAGAGAGACCATCAGCAACTGATGGCACAGCCATGGAAGTGTTGATTGTTGTGGACCTCTGCAGGCTGTCTACTTCAACCACTGCCAAGGCACCAGCTACTTCAACCACTTCAGAGCATGTCTCAACATATTTTAGCAATGATTTTCGCTAGCCAAGTAAGAAAAACTTTCAAAAGTTGTCATAATTTCCAAAATTAACTAATTACAGTGCTGTGTTAATCTCCTCATGAAGAAATTTTTCCTGTTGTGTCATTTGGACCTCTCAAGCTGAAGGTCTCAGCCGTTTCCCCTTATGTTATACATTTCTGCCACTGCTGGGAAGAGGTTGTTTCCATTGTCTTTTAGCTCCTTCACGCAGTTGTAGGCCATTAGCAGATTAACCTTAGTCTTCTCACTAAGTCCAGCTGTTTTAGCACACAGTTCCCGAAGAGCAACTCTAGGCCAGACATCCTGACAGCAACCTACTGTACCCTCTCCAGCTCCTCAGCATCATTTTTTAACAGGGAGGCTGAAAAAAGGAAATAATATTCCAATTGCAGTCTCCACAGCGAAGAGGAAAGCTCCACCTGCTGCAGTCCAGCACCAGTTTCCTGCACTGACAGGGACAGAACAGAGTTGGGTTATGTTTGACCTAGTGTTGACTGAAATACCCCAGTCCATTTTAGCAGGTCTGCTCCTCATCCAGCTGTCTTCCAGCTGTGCTGACAGATTGGATCACCTGATCCCCTGTGTAAGTCTTTGGGCTTTTTGCTGAGCTTCTTAAGTCATATATTGGCTCATGTTATGCCCTGATATGCTCAGCGGGTTTAGGGGAAGGTTGTTTGATTCACTCTAGGTGGTAAAAAAAAAAAAAAAAAAAAAAAAATTCTAACAAACTTTAGAATAAGGTACTTGGTAAATTATAAAACAAGATCCAAAGTAAGGTATGTCACAAACTTTAACTTAGCAAACTTCAATTTATCCAGACACTACAAGGCACTTATAAAGGCATTGACTGGAGTTTTTTAGTCTGGCTTACATTATATTTCGAGAAGAAGCATCTAGGAGATGAAAGAGATCAAAAGAAAGAAAGGATGAAAGTTCAGTGGGTTAATATATACTCAGGCTATGTGGGAACACCCAGGTATCTTCCCTAGAGGTGAGTTTAAAACTGATGCAGCACTGTGGATCATGCACAGTCCTCTGGTGGAAGGGCCCAGAAACGAGTCTGGTGGCACTCTGGGGGTCTTTGATGGTGTATGACACCTTCTAAAACATGACAGCTCTTATGTCAGTGTAGTTAAGCCAATTATGCCCCATCAGAAGGGATGAACACCCACAGGCTTGTGTGTAAACAGGAGGAAGAGTTTTGACATCTGAGCCAGTTGTGTAGGGGAAGACATTGGCAAGATAAAAAGCACCATCCCACCTCCAGAATCTGCTTCTTATTGGCCTCTTTGCTCATCTGTCTCAAAACCCAGCTTGTTGCTAAACAAAGGTTTATTTGTCGTGGTCATCCTCTGGTGCTCCTGCCCTCTGCACCTGGGCTGTTTCCTTGCACATCATCAGCAAAGCAGCCACTGCTTTTGCAAATGGCCAATTGTTTGAGCCATTAATCTTTAACATTTTGCTCTCTCACAGCTCAGTCCCCAAGTTTATCAAGTTTTTCGGACTGAACCTCCTTAGAGGTCTGCTGAGGGTGTGCTCTTGCTATCAAATCTGCTGATGAAGATACTGAACAAAACAGGCCTTACTGCCTACCTGTGATATATTCTGATTCTTAACCATTAACTCAGCATCAAAGTAGTGACTTTTTTTCTCTGTGGAACTTGTGGTGTAGCCAATGCAGAACCTAGGCTTGATATCAGAGTCAGTTAAAATACTGCCTGTGTATTGTCTTCTTCTGTAGCACAACAGCGATATATTGATCGTATCAGATATGTTAAATCACACAATATTAAAACCTGAAGACTAACCAGAGTGGTTCAGAGTGTGGGTGAATATAATTCAGTTTTGCTACTTTCCCAGTTTAATGCTATATAAAGATAGATTATATCTGAAATAATATTGGTTAGAATTGCTCTAGTTAAGCTTTTCAGCATGCTTTTTACCATACACCTGTCCAGATGTCCCAGGACTGAGGTGGTAAAGCTCGTAATGAAATGATGCATTCCTTACTGATTTTAAACAACGTGAAGAGGTCAGCTGCTTTCTAAAAAACTCAGAGTACCCTGTTTCACTTCTTCTAGAATGATTGGCTGGGCTGTTTCTTCATCTTTAATCTACTGTTTTTAGCACAGAATTCAAATTTTTATACCAAATAAGATGCTGGTGCCATATTCAATATAATTTTTTGCCAGTAAAACCCAGGGATCTCAAAGATAATGGCCCAAAATTTTTCCTCATATGGATTATGCTTTTCAAAAAGGCAGCTATGAACTCCAGATATACTTGGCTTTACAGTATTTAGTATCAATGCAAACTCTATTCAGAGAAGTTGTTTATCCACGTTTCCACTTTTTTCCTGTACTTCTACCTGTTCTTAAAAAATTGCAACCTATTAGTATAAGAGTAACTTTCATGAGCCAGAAGATAGTCATTTCGATCTCAAAACCCACTTCTAGCGGAATAGTTATTTCTCCTGAAGCATAGTGCTTTTCTGAAATGAACCTATGTTAAACTGGTGGCTTTTCTCACCATCTTTCTTGCACAGCACTTTCAGATTCCCATCTGCTAATTTGAGTGACACAAATACATTTCCACTGTGCTTTATTCCTGTTTGCCCTGCAGAGATACTACTGCTGAGAGACACTTTGATTTCTTTTTCTTGTACTTTATCAACAGAATTGTTTCTTAAGAACCATTCATGGAACATTTCAAAGGCAAAGGAGAGGATAACTGTCATAGAAAACACAATCAGAAACCTTTAGGCTAGGCAGGATAACTCAGGATGAGATTGAGCAAAAAACATTTGACTAATGAGTATTCTTGAAAAAGAACCCACTGGGATTATGAAGAATTGGATAAGGAAAGGAGCAAGGAGAGATTATTTGCAAACCAAACAAGTCTGTGATGCATTTACAGAGATACACTACACCAAGCTAGTCAAAGAACAGAATGGTTTTTTGGTTGGTTTTTTTTTTTTTTCTTTTAGGAAATTACAGGATTTATCTGTAAGTGCACATTTGGCTTTTGTGTGTTTAAAAACAAACTGTTTCGACTGTATCAAGATGGTGCAATAACTTTTTGTCAGCATATTATAACAGAACTACATGACACACATTTACATTTCATTGACTTGGCATCTTTCAGTAGGAAACTACTTCCCTGGAAATTGTTTAATCAACTTACAGATGAAATAGCGCACAATAAAGGTTTTCAGTTTCTTTACATCCTTCTCCGCATTCTGCATACAGAATTTGATGAGTGCTCATCTCATCAAAATCAGGGAACTTGAACTCTTTTCTCTTTGCCTTTCCCCACCTGGCCTACCTTAGCAGTCTGTCTTAGCCTCACAGAGTCAAAGGAGATGAAGAAATACTAGGCTTCTGGAGTAAAACCTTCTAAGGGGAGGCATTTACTAAAAATGCATCAAGAATTCCTTTTAAGGACACCTGTAGACCTGAACTATTCCCAGAAGTAGTTAGCTTCTTCAACTTAGTTTTTAAGTGGCACTCTATTTTAACATTAAAGCTGGCCCTCAAAAGTGGAGATACAAAGAACAATTTGGGTGCTGCAGGTTTTTCTGCTGGAGAGCTTGTCACTGCAGATGCATCCTGTTAGGCACTGTTCGGAGCTGGTGATAAAAATTAAATCCTCCAGCTCCTGAAGGCTCAGAAAAACACTGAAATCAGAGGCTGCAGGGGTATTCTTCCCCAGACTGAAAACCAGAAATAAATAGCAAAAGAAAAGACTTTATTCATAGAGCAAGGAGAAAGGGCTTTTGGTTTTAAACTTGCCACAACACTTTATGTTCCTTAATATGTTAAAAGGGGCTCAGTCTCTTCAGTCTAGGCCTGGAGGTTCATGACTGTGGCACTGGCAAGGGTTCATATTAGCATTTCTGCTGATGTTCTTGACGCCTGGTTCAAGGAGACATTTGGCTTAATTTGGAAACCTCTTCTGCCACGAGTTTCCTGGAATCATAAATATTAATAGAGTCACTATTGTGTATTATCTTCTACCCACAAAAATTCTGGAAAATATTTCTTACCAAGTAGCCTCTAAAGTGAGTTGAAAGATGAATGCTGTGCTAGATGGAATGATAAGAGGCAGCATCAAGATGACATTTTCTAAGGATTCTGATTGCTCATGTCTGGTTTTTCACAAGCAATAATGCTAAAGGTCTTGCCTACAGCATAAATGACACTAAGCTATGTAGAGAATTTACCTGAATATCATCTCACAGTTTTAANGGAAAACAGTGATAATACTAGATTATAATCTATTATGATAAAGCTGATATGTTCTTTAATTTTTAGCCATGAGATCATTGGAAATTGGAGAAACTTGCCAGAGATTTTTTTAGATTGCACATAAATGGAAATTGGTGTATCAAGATTGTGTGGCCTTTCTTTCCCACCAAAATGTTACTTAGACATAAATTAATTCAGGGAATTTCTCTAACATGCATTGTACAGTGTGATTACAGGATTATAGCCAATTACTTTTGGTCTTATGACCCATTAATTTACAGTATATCAGATGAACCTATACAACTGACAGCATACCCAGGCCTCCCAAAAAGTTCCCTGATGACTTTGAAATGTGTTGTATGGTAGTGATGTTCAATTCCTCTCACAGTGCAATTGCAATGATGTTCATAGTGCCAGCAGTCACAAAACACTTAAAAATCCTTGGATTGAATCCTGTAAGTGGGGCAGAGGTATAACATAACTGCATAACAATTCAACTCAGTTATGTGCAGTTATTAGTAGATTGAAAGCTGTTTGGGGAAAATGGTTGAGAGATAGGACACCTTGCTAATAGTCACCTCATTTCTCAGTCTCAAGGCTAAACTGGAATTACAATCACCTTTCACTCATGTTGGCTCTGTAACCATGTGAAGTGGCTATCCAGCTTTCATGCTCCAGGCTCAAGTAGGTGGCACTGAAATTGTAAAATGTTGTCTTTGGTTTGTCTTGCTGTTGGTGTTTGAAAGGCAGATTATTCCCACGAAAACAGAAATGAAGGAGGCCTATTCCTTTTTAACGACATATAATAGCATTTTAGGGTAAGACAGTGGAAAGATTAAACCCTGTGTTTGCTTGTCTACAACAAGATACAGAAATGTATGTCTGTACATCCACATAGACAAGTAAATAAATAGCTTAGTGTTCAAAAGTGAGCACATTCAGAAGTAATTGAGCTCAGTGGGATTACAGGTGCTTGCTGCCTGCATTATTATTTTAATATCTGTTTTAAAGACTTTAGGAAAATTTAAGATCAGGCTTTTATGCCATCGAACCGTAAACTTTCCTTGTCACACTGTGATTACACCCCCAGTCACCTTCCATCAGTCTAGCCAAGAATCTCAAAAGTTACTGCTATGCTGTAGTCCTAGGAACAGTCATCTTCCCTTCAACCTTACAAGACAATCCTGTGTCTTCTCAAATATTTGTGTCTCAATCTCAAATATTTGTCAGGCTTTCTGGAACAAGGTGATTTTAAAAATGTGGATTTCATTAACCTTAGTATGAAATGATTGCTCTGTGCTGTCTCTACAATTAAAGCTGCTCTTAAGGTCCAAACAGGATATGTGGTTTTCTCTACACCCTGATGAATTTCACTGACTAATAGTTTCACCTATTTTTATGCTTTACTGTACTTGCAGTAAAAACTGGACTAATTCTGATTTTTGGTGATTCCCCTCCCTCCTCAATATTGCAATAAAATAGTACTTTTAATAATGTGTGGAAACAGGTCCCAGCACACTGTTAGGGAGGCAAACCCTAAAACAGTGTGATGGCAACCCAAGTGGTACCAGGCTTATGAGGAAATTTTGAGGGGAGAGGCGATGGGAGGGGTGTGTGGAAAGACCAAGTGAGACAGAGTATTTTAATTTTTGCATGTTGTCATCTCAGTTTTTAGTGTGACAGTTCCTGCCTGAGATTTCAAGCTCCTGTACTAGTCTGAAGAACCGTAACTTCTGCTTTTGACTTTGCTTTCTCTTCTATTCTCAGATGGGATGCTTCATAAAGCTTTGGTGGGGGGGAGGGGGTGGAAACCTCAAAAAAAGTGGAAGATGTAACTTGGCACTGACCCCTTCATCTAGTTTTAAACAATAGTCCAAGGAGTTGTTTCTTCCTGGACAAAGTGGTCCAACTTCCCAACCTGATGCTGGAGTGTTTGTTGGCAAACCTTAGGTTGCTCTATTTTGGCCAATGTCAAGAACAAAAATGTAATAACTGCAGACCGCACAAGATTTCACCTTTTTTTAATTAGTTTGCATACAATCATATGCAACTGCATACAAATCCTTATGTATTATCCACCCTCCTACATCTGCAGATGAGTGGATGGTGCCATCTCATGCCACATTTTGACTGCTGTTCTATTTCTGCCATAAGAGATTTGGGTTATGGGACTTAGTGCCTGTTTAAAACTAATTACCCTTACCATTATCGTCAATTAACCCCAATTAACGTCAGCCAGAAATGCAAAAATGTTGAACCATTTTTTACAATTCAGTACAGAGGAGTTCAAAGGAACCACTAATGACATCTCTTCAAGCTGTGCATGAGAAACTCAGGTTACCAAAAGAAAAAAAAAAAATTAGGGCTTTCTTCTAGGTTATATGCGCATATCACTTGTGGAGGCCGAGCAGTTGGTGCTTTCTGTCACCTGGTCACCCAGCTCTTCAGCTGGGAAGGGATGTGGGTTGGAGCATGTCCTACTGGACATGTTCTCCAGCACAGCAGCATTGCCAGCTATGCCATGGAGGATGTACTGCATGTATGGCCTTTGTCCCTTGCCTGATTTCTCTCTGTCTTCCAGTAGTATTAACGAATTTTCCCAGTACATGCCAGCATGCTGTAGAATGCTGATTTTGTCCATCTTATAAATATTTAGTCTATAAAGAAACATATGTTATTGAGGCTCTTCAGATTTGAATCTTGCACTTGCAGGCCTGAATTTTGCCTTCTGCTTCAGGCCATGTGGGCCTTGCTGACTAAGGATTAAGCCTTCTGCTTTACACTGCATCTCATTGGAAGTGATAGTTTTCTTGTCCCTAGTCCATTCTTCATCCCTTTAAAGGAAAGGAACTTCAAAAATCCGTTGCAAGATTCTGTGTGTGCAGTGAGCACATGCTGAAGGAAGGGCAATGGCTTGCAGGTAAGGGAAGCTGTGCATCAGGAATGACAACAGTTAAGAGTGGTTGGAGTTGTGCTTTAAAGTAAAAATGAAGGAATAACATTAAAAATAGAAAAATAGATTATACCAGAGTTGTTCCCTCCAAAAACCCAAATTCAGTAGCTTGCTCCACAATAGGTATTATAACATTAGTGTGTACAGTTTTGCCACGTATGCATTTCAGACATAGCTTTGCTGTTAAACAAAGAATGAGGAATGGAGTCACTTTACTGTAATAAATATCATAATGTTAATTTAGTAAGCCATATGTGATAGCAGAAAAGTGTTAATGTTGTTGGCTCGTGAATCCCAAGACTCACACGAGATTTGAAATCCTGGTTGCGGTTCTAGCACTAGTGGTTCTATGAAAGAAGTTTGTTTGCAATGTTCAAATTTTCTGCAACGTTTCCTAAATTGGTGGCTTTATCCTGGCTGCAGTAAGGAGCTTGGAAACTTAGGACAAAGCTGTACATTATGGGGATAAAGCTCTGTTCAAAATCCTCTGACTGTGTCTGCCAGTATAGCTCCTCTGTATGCTCTCGCATCACTTGTCACTTTCTGATCCTTTCTGTTGGCACCACCTGCACTGGGATTTGGAAAGCTTTCAGGGATGACTATTGCATGTGTGCAAGCTGAAGATGATTGTTTTTCATTATTCTGTTAGGATGCAGTGTGACAGTTATGACAAATACTGTGACAACTAAGTCTCTTGTTATTTGAACAGATTTAATTCTTAATAGAAGTTGACAAATGTCCTTAATCTTTCGCTATTTTGCAATGAAGCAATGAACACCAGTAATTTAAAAAATGAGTGTTTTTCTGATTTCAGAAATTGTCATATGAAATATACTCCAAATTTTTCCTTTGCATTGGTTTTCTACTTTAAAAATGTAACCTCTTTTAATACACAATACAAAGAAGCACCACTAGCTTTGTTGTGAAAGATTATCATAAAAGAGAGTAATATACACATCTTCAAGGTACACATGTAGCAATACTTCATTTTTTTCTGTGCTACAAGTGGTCCTGGTTACCATATTTTACACAACAGCTGTGAAAATGCTGAAGGCAGTAGGCTTCAGGGAGCACAAGTGTGATCTACTGGTCAGAGTATAGGACGGAGAAAGGGAAGATTTATACTGCAGGTCTGTGTTTGTGGTGGTGTCTAAATCATTCCATCTGATCAACTCAAAGGCAGCTTGGTAATATATAATGGTATCTCAGCCATACTTCATGGCTTTTCTGTCTAAAAAACAGAGTAGGAACAAAAATCATTATCTTATTGACCACAACACTGTTTGGCCCTTGAGAAAGTTCAGTAATATATATATGCTCCAAAGAAAGGCACAAGGAAACTAAATCAAAGATATTTTGAAATAATTTAGAATTTTCCCACTGCTGTTCTTTTTGCCTCATAGTAGGGCTGGTTTATACTGCGCAGTACCGAGGCTTTAAATCCCTTGTGAATGTTAACTTTTGTGAAGTGTTTTAAAAACTTCAGTTGAGAAGCACGATGTAAGCCAAAGTATTCTTATTATTGTTTTATTACACAGTGCTCATGCATGTCAAGAAATATAAATACTGCAGAGAAGGTGGAACATTTGTCAGCCAAAGGCCTAGAAGGGTTTATGTAACCTGGAATGACAGGCTTGGAGTTTTTAATAACTTTTCAAAGTGTTGTTTGAAGAAATACATATTTCAAGAATTTCACTTTTCAAATTCTTACAGCAAGAAATGGATTTTCTTCTCTATCCCTGAGACAAGAGCAACTATTCCTTTCTCCTGAGTAGAAAGGGAGAAAGTATGAGAAAGAGGGGCTGGCTCCATCTATTACTACCATGAAGTTGTCTCTGACTCTTAAAACATGTTAAAATTTTCCTGCTGTAAGGAACC
Organism: Pachycephala philippinensis; assembly: GCA_013397055.1. Taxonomy (NCBI): domain Eukaryota; kingdom Metazoa; phylum Chordata; class Aves; order Passeriformes; genus Pachycephala; species Pachycephala philippinensis. The sequence continues at coordinate 112,185 of VWZT01001078.1, forward strand.
CAAGCTTGTATTTTGTTGTTACCAAAGTACCCTTTGGTACTGAAATTATCAAAGAGTAAACTGATGTGGGAATTTCAAAATCTCAGATGAATCTTGGTCTGCATTTAATAGAATTTTACTTGTCTCTTTGTGTAATAATTTAAACTGTTCATAAGACAAATGCGACACTCTGCACATTCTTTTCTTCAATTTTTGGATATGTATCCTGAGACAAAAATGTTGAGCATGTGTTATTGCAAATAAATGATTTACTTTGCCAATAACAGTTTTGCAAACATTGGCATGGTACCGTCTCTTTTGCTGCAAGCTAGTATTTCATTTTATTAACCACACTAAGACTGGGATGCGGACAAGTGACATTTTCATTATTTACATGGGGTTTTAATGAACAAAAATGTAACTTGTTCTAATTTATAGGATTTGCATGGTGTTCGTTCTGACTAGGTGCAGGCAGTTGTATATCAATGCTTTTGTTAATATTAACTACTGTACAGTTGCTGCTATCAAGAAATTCTTAGAGTACAAATTAGCACAAAAAGCCTTGGTTGCATTTCATTGAGCAATGTAGATTATCTTTTCAGACACTACCTGGCCACAGACTTCTGACTGAACAACTCACATGATATATACAGGGTTACTTTGGATGACTTGGCTGCTGAAAAATTTGAAGCTGTATGGCAACGTTTTTTCCAAAGTGACAGTAACTTCCAATTATAAATTCCAGAAGCTCTGATTCTCAGAAATGGTGAGCTTTACACATCGGCACGAGGCTGTGGAGAGCACTGCTGCCAGACCCACACAGCAGATACACCAAGACTGCAAGCACACAGAGATTTAGCTAACCACAATTTTGGCTAGATATGGAAATGCTGAGATACTCTCAGGTATGTCATTCAAAGAGAAATCCCAGAAGTAACTTCTTGTTTCTTTGAGTGATAGATTCACATTTATATTCATTATATCCATGTCATAACATTTATTAGATTGACTGGATTTCCCCTTTTTGTCTTATTTACAGCACTTCCCTTTCCCTCTATTTCTTCAACTGCTACTGTCTAAGAGGCCTTGTGAAGACCAAAAAAATACCAAACCCAAATCTGAGCAGTTTCAGTTTAACAAATTTCTCAAACCTGCCTGTCAAGGTCTGACATTAACTCCGTTTCCTTATGTGACAGTTGGCAGGTAGGTGTCACTTCATTGTTTGAAAGGGTGCTTGCTTTGTGCTTTACCTGCCCTTTTGCTTTTATGCAAAATTCTCTTATTTCCTTATGCTATTAATATTTTCTATGAATTTGACGAAAGCCAGACATTATTCATTTTTCACTTCCTTTTCACAAATCCCCTGATTCTTTGTTGTGCACTGTAAATTCTGGCTATTTCTGCTGCTCTACTCAGATATTTCAGCAAGCCGAGGAGCTGACTGAGGGCTGCTGCCTGCCAGTCAGATGCTGTGGAAGGGTGTCTCCACGTGCAAGATGAGGGACACTCTGGCAGGGTCAAGTGTGCATGTTCACTTCGCCAAGTGTCAACTCCAATTCCAGAATGCTACCTCCCAGCATTTTAAAAAATGAAGTCCCTCCTAAAAGTACATGGAGAATTTCTTAATTGCAGGAAAACTCTCTCTCTTTTAATTTTTTATAAAGTTAAGCATAAAAAATTTAAGTGAAAACTTTTAAAGAGTATAGCTTGAAATTTAAGATTTGTAGTGTTGCTGCAGCACAACTGACTCCAAACTCTAACCTGTAAATTGGCACAAGTTTCATTGTGCAGTAATTTATTTCACTTCCATTATCAGCTTCTTAGACTCAACATAAGGTGATTATTTCCCTCTTTGGCTAGGCAATGTAGTACTTGACTATTACAAACTGCAGACTTGAATCACACTCTCAAGTCTTTAGAGTCCAAGAAAGTGCTTCTAGTGCCCTCACTGATACCAGTGGTGTTGGGAGGCAGCTCTTTTGTTATAAATGAGAGTGGTAGAACATTGGAACAGGTTGTGCAGAGAGGTGGTAGATGCCCCATCCCTGGAACCATCCAAGGCCAGGTTGGATGGAGCTCTCAGCGATCTGATCTTGTTGACAAGTGACTAGGTCAAGATGAAGACAAGATGAGCTTTAAAGGTCCCTTCCAACCCAAACAATTCTATGATTCAGTGAAATGGTACAGTCCTTTTTTTTAATCCAGAAATAGACAATGGGCTAAGTTAAAATGTTCGATAGTAAATACATAGTGGGAAGAAGTTTCAGGACACAATACTCTGGAGTCAGATTGATCAGGTTAAACGAAGTCCACTGAGACTAAACGTTTCTCTGTTGCATCTTCTCTGGCAACAGACTATAAGCACTAAAAGGGAACCTCTATTGCAGAAGACCCCGTGAACTTAGTGTTAGTAGCAGCCCTGTGCAGTAGGATTTCAAGTCCTTCTTTTAAATTAGGGATTTGGACACAGTTATGTAACCCTATAAGCACCAACTTTCAGAGTTTATCACTTGTCATGCACTTGTTCATAACACCAGCTGCAGGAAGCAGTTTATTTTCAGCCAGACTTGAGACAAACAGATGATCTGAACAGAATGTACTTCCTTATAAGCTTATATGTCTGTGGTTTGTTTCTATTAGTTTATATTGCTTCCTGATGAGCTGATTTCTGTGGCTCGTTCCTTAATTCTGCTCCCAGGTTAGAGGAAAGAGCCTGTGGAGATATTTGGAGATGACTGCTGCTAAGTGGCAGAAGCCTGAGATGCTGCACTGCTTCATGTTAAGATGCCCACAGGAGTCAAACTTTTGTGCCAGCAGTAAATGAGTTGTTCTTCCATTCCATACAGTGTCATGGTCAGCAATAAAATTGGGGGAGATTGGCCTGGGGTGGCAGCCCCCTGCTCAGGGACTGGCTGTGCATTGGTCAGCAAGTGGTAAGCAACTGGATTCTGCATCACTTGTTTTGTATATTCTTTTATAATAATTATTATTTTCCTTTTCTGTCCCATTAAAATGTCCGTATCTCTACCCACAAACTTTATTTTTTTTTCCCAGTTCTCTCCTCCATCCCACATAGTGGGGAGCGAGCAAACATCTGTGTGGTGCTCAGCTGCCCGCTGGGTTAAGCCACAACAGGAACCTAAAACCTTCCTTTTTATGGTCTTATAAATACTTTGTCAAACCCAGGTGCCTCTCCCTTCTCCAGTGTGATTTATTTCACCCTGCTGCAGAATTATAGATGCCTACTAATATCCTGTTTTCTCTCTCCCAGTTCAGTTTTAGCTAATAGATTGCTTATAGGTGTGTGAAAACCTGGCTACTGGTCATTGTATCACATCTAACTTCCTGATCATTGCTGATGGCATACATTACTGTCTTACATAAAATAAGACTCCTAAGCAATATTTCTAAAGCTGTGAATGACGTCTGCAGTGCTTCTCAGAATTTAGTATAGAAGAATTTTAGGTAGTTGAGACTCCATCAAATACATGATTGATTTTTATTTTTTTTTTAATTTTTAATTGCAGGCTAGTAAAAATCACTTTGGAAAAGGCCCAAATGACAAAAGACCAACAACAATTACTTAATTAAACCTCCTAGTCCCAAACTGGAGATAATCTCTTCTTACAATGTGTTTCCAGCATTTTCAAGAAAAAACCCCAAACCACTAGATCTTATGTCAGATTCTCTGTGTAGAAAAGTAAGTATTTTTACTTAGTGAACTGTCTGCTATAGCTTGAAAACCATCCACAAGCACAAAAAACTGTCAAAATTCATTAAGAATAGGATTATTTAAAATTAATAAGAGTGATCTTCATTTTTCCCACCACCCATTTGCACTTCAGAAACTAAGAACAAAGGTATCTTTGAAATGAAAGCTCTTCTGTTTGAAAATGAATATTTTGTATAGAAAAAATTTGTTGTGAAAATCACTATTCATAGTGCCTCAGTGTGCTACCAGAAGTGTCAAAATTGGTTTTTTGCTGGGATTAAAATAATTTTCTTCATAGTAGCTAGTATGGAGTTATTTTTTGGATTTGTCCTGGAAACAGCGTTGATACCAGAGACAGTTTTTTGTTACTGCTGAGCAGCACTTACACCATATCCTATCATCTAGTTTGGAAAAGACCTTCAAGATCATTAACCAAACTGTAAACCCAGCACTGCCAAATCCGCCACTGAACCATGTCCCTCAGTGCCACATCTACACTTTGTAATACCTCCAGGGATGGTGATTCTATCACTTTCTTGGGAAGCCTGTTCCAGTATTGGATAACCTTTTATTGAAGAAATTTTTCCTAATATCCAGTCTAAACCTTCCCTGGTGCAACTTGAGGCTATTTCCTCTTGTCCTGTCACTTGTTACCTGGGACAAGAGACCGACCTCCACCTGTCCACACTCTCCTTTCAGGCAGTTGTGTAGAGCAATAATGTCCTTCTTGAGCCTTCTTTCTTCCAGGCTAAACAACCCCAGGCCCCTCAGCTGCTCCTCATGAAACTTGTGCTTCAGCCCCTTAAACTAGCTTCATTGCCCTTCTATGGACTCACTCCAGCACCTCAATGTCCTTCTTGTAGTGACAGGCCCAAAACTGAACACAGGATTTGAGATGTGGCTTCACCACGGCCGAGTACAGCAGGAAGGCCACTTACCTGGTCCTGCTGGCCACACTATTTCTGATGCAGGCCAGGATGCCATTGGCCTTCTTGGCCACCTGGGCACACTGTTGCCTCATGTTCAGCCACTGTCAACCAGCACTCCCAGATCGTTCTCCACTGGGCTGTTTTCCAGCCACTCTGTCCCCAGCCTGTAGCACTGCATGGGGTTATTGTGACCCAGATGTAGGACCTGGCACTTTATCTTGTTGACCTTGGCCCATTATCCAGCCTATCCAAATTCCTCTGTAGAGCCTTCCAGCAGATCAATACTCCTGCCCAGCCTGATGTCATCTGCAAACTGATGATACCCGTGCACAGATCACAGACAAAGACATTAACAGAACTGGCCCAAGCACTGGGCGCTGGGGAACTCCACTGGTGTCTGGCACTAGGGTGGATGTAACTCCAGTCTCTAGACCCAGCCACCCAGATATTTTTTTTTTTTACCAAGTGAGGAGTGCACCTGTCTAAGCCATGAGTAGCCAGTTTCTCCATGAGAATGCTGTCAGAAATTATGTCACAATCTTTAGTAAAGTCTAGGTAGAAAACATCCACAGCCTTTCCCTCATCTTCCAGTCAGGTCACCCTGTCACAGATGGAGATCCGGTTGGTCAAGTCAGCCTGCGTTTTACAAACCCACACTGGCGGGGCCTGATCCCCTGATTGTCCTGTGTGTGCCATGTGATGGCATTCAGGATGATCTGCTCCAGGACCTTCCCTGGCATTGAGGTGAGGCTGACAGGCCTGTAATTCCACGGATCCTCCCTCCTTCCAACCCTTCTTGTAGATGAGTGTAGCATTTGCTAACTTCCTGTCACCTGGGACCTTCCCAGTTAGCCAAGGCTGCTAGTAAATAATGCCAAGGTCATGGGTTCAATCCCCACTTAAAGAGTTGATGATCCTTCTGCATGCCTTCCAATTCAGACTATCGTCTGATTCTGTAAATGAATGTGGCTTGGTGAGCTCTCCTACAGCTCCCTTGGATGCATCCCATCTGGCCCCATAGACTTGTGCTGATGCCATGTTCAGCAGATAAGGCAGGGGGAAGACAGAAGAAGGGGGGGATGTTTGGAGTGATGGAGTCTGTCTTCCCAAGTCACCACGACACATGATAGAGCCCTGCATTCCTGGAGATGGCTGAACACTTGCCTGCTCATGGGAAGTAGTGAATGCACTCCTTGTTTTGATGTGCTTGTGTGCATGGCTTTTGCTTTACCTGTTAAACTGTCTTTACCTCAACCCACAAGTTTTCTTGATTTTCCTCTCCTGATTCTCTCCCCCGTCCCACTGCAGGGAGGGAGCAAGTGGCTGTTTGAAGTTTAGTTTCTGGCTTGCATTAAACTCTGACAGTTGGTTTGACAGCACCAAACATATTTTAATTTGTATTTGAAGAGAGATGTCAAATATATATTACCTCACAGACACAGAGGATACCCTAAAAATAAAGCAATATATTGAAAGTAATGAAGCTCAACTGGTAACAGCAGCTCATCATATATTTGTTTCATATTGGTTTTTAGTCTGCACAAAAAATTCTGAATGTTTCAAGCTGAACAATCAAATGATAATGGAAAGTTTAAGAATGGGAAGTTGGATGAGAAACATTATTGCATATTTAGGTATATTTTTAAGTCTGCAAAGTTATTTCAAAGATAGAGAATTAAATTTTTTACAAAGTTGCCAGTGTGTTAAAGCTAACCTGCTGGGAATGACTTTTGGTAACTTGTGATAACAGGTATAAATTATAAGCTTCATGGTTATAAACAACACATACGTGGATGTGTTGCATCTAATACACAGTAGAGAAATCTCCTTTGCACTTCTGCATGTGTATATCTGAAATGTTTTGGATTTTGTAACTGCAAAAAGCCATTTTGCCATTTAAAGTCAGTATCACTAAGCCTCAACCAGCAAGATTAAGACTCTCCAATCCACATTAATAATTCAGTGTAAAATATCTTCACGAAGCTCGTAGCCCTGTCAGAGATAGAAAGTGTTTATATTTTCTGGATACATTACATTAAAAGCAAGAAGTACTTGTATGCTGCAAGCATTTGCAAATCTAGTCATGGTGGATGTGTTATGATAGGAACACTGTAATTTTGAACCCAACCTTGCATTATCACTCGTGTTGATTTCTGTGGACAATACTGATTTGTAACAGGCAACTCATGATAAAACTGCCCTGTCTGGACAGGTGTTATGGGTGAGGACAAGTGGTAAAACCTGAATCCCAAACCATATTCACTTCCGATCTCCATATGCGGTATGAGGTTCGTCAAAAATGCTCGGTTTGGTCCCTCTTTTTAAAACATGTTTTGGATTTGTGCTTCATTCCGTCCTTCTGTTTTTCTCACATCTCTATCTAGTGCCCTCTGCCTGACTCTTAGGGTGACAAAGGGTGCATGCAACTGTCTTTCTACTGAAATCTGCTTTAGTCAGAATGACTAATCAAAGATGGCCTAGCTACTGTTTGTCAAACCCATGCATGTCATATTTGCAACACAATCAGCCTTTCAAAAGCAGAGGCTTATGTGATCAAGTCTTCCTTTGAACTTTTGGATTCTCGTTAGAAGCACAAAGCTTTGTCATGCTGTTGCAATAAATCATATTTTAATAACTGTTAAAACCTTTGAACATAAAGTTTAATAATAACACTTGCAGGAATTAAATACTTTCATCGAGCGTCGGTGCTTATGGCCTAAACCCATTAGATGTTCACCACCTGCCACCTACGCTGGGGACTGGGGTTTGCCTCGGAACAGGGGCTGATTGCAACAAACACTGAACAGACACAGTCAGTAACAGTAGAAAAAAAGTGTTCTGTTCCAGAGTTTAAAGTTTAAAAACACGGGCCTGAAGAGGAGTGGGGAAATGGGGCAGAATGTGCCACCTGTGCTGCCACAAGTTTCTTTCCCGTCTCTTGATAGCTGCTACTTTTTTCAGGAATGGGGATCTGTTTCAGGATTCACCACTGGTGGGCAAGGATTAGCCAAACTTAAAGAGAAGGTGGGCTGCAAATAGACTGGAGGAAGATGTGGGAAGCACATGCAGGCTGAAGCTACAAAGAAATGGTGAGCATTAGTGGAATGGGAGGGTAAAAAAGGGTGGGAAACTGACAGGCAACCCATCCTACCTGCTGCATGGCTAGCCCCACCAAATCATCATGGCACCTGTGTTTCTGCTCAAGTTTCTTGCATGACCTGTCCTGCTGGCTCAGGAGTCTTCTCAATCTGCTGATCTGTATTTGTTTAGAAATGTTGGCCCTCATAGAGGAATGATCAGGGCATATGGCTGTACAATCCTGGAAGTGGTTGACCACAACGGACTGGAGGGTGCAGAGGCTGACAGAGACATGACTCTGCCAGTGCTGTGTCCCTCCCACCGCACCCTGCAGTGGTGTGAGGGGTTGCTTCCCTGCCTGCTCTCACGTTCCCTTCCTGAAGCACCTCTCCTCAGCTACTGAGGTGGCACTGATCACCTACGGTTGCTTGTAGTCATAGCCCTGGTAATGTTGGGGGGCATGCAGCAAGCCATCAAGCAGGGACAGCCTTCTCAGTGATTCTTCTGCTAATAAATTATTTAGGAATAAACCCCACCTCTCACGGTAATGCTTTTATGAGCCTATTTCAGAGCTGGAGTTAGTCTTTTGGGTGCTGAAGCATCTTCTGTGATTCGAATCAACAGACTCCTTTCATTTAAGCCACCAAAACTGTATTTTCATGCTTGCTTTGCCACAACTGGAGTACAATTGCTGGGGGTTTGTGTATGTAAGGTACTCATTTTCACTTTTTTTTCCCTGAGTGAAAGATTGCCACAGATCAAACGCCTAAACACTTCACAATGATCGTCTCTAATTCTGAGGACAAATATGGCCATTTTCTTTACTAAAGACAACCATCTATGTGGAAAACAGAATACCAGGTGTCAGTGAAAAAAATATTTTCTTTTTCTTGAGTGTAGTTTGGTTTTTGTGGTTTTGTTGGTTTAGGTCTTTTTTTTTTTTTGCACAGGAATAAACTAAAAGTTATAATCTTGACTTTTGTTGTGTGTGCATGCCCTAGCAGCTTTTTTATAACTGGTGGTCTCAAAGACCTATATAGTAAGTGGAATTTTTGTCACTAATAGTAAGCATGCTGTGATTTAGATAGTTTTCCTTATGGTCAATAAAGTCAAAAGTCAAACTGTTTACAGTTAGAAAGCAACTGCATCAGGGTTCTGATCCTGCACATCTTATCAGACCAACCAGTTAAACAGAGACTGGAGCACTGTGTGCACACATTGGGATGTCTCTACACAGAGCAAAACAGTTTTTTATTGTTCCATGACACAACATGCAAAAGAATATAGCAGGGTGAACTAAATTTTGTATATAATGAATAAACAAGAAGGGTTATGTCACTTCTGAACATGTAACAAGTGTAATCTGGGCTACAATGAGTTAATAATGCCTTTCCTAACATATAAGCACAAAGGCGAGGCTGTGCCTGTGCTGACCTCAGTGCAATCATCTAATGGCTACTGTAGCATTCATTTCCACTGATGCTTTCAGTGTCAGTGGAGGATCAAAGAGAATCTGGCTTTCTGCTGGCAAAAGTTCTGCCTGAGAGCAATACCTCTCCCTTCCAAGACTTATTTTGCAGTTTTCACATGTACTGCATTGTGTTGGTTCTTAATATTCTGCATGCTTCCTGTTACATGATTCCCAATTGCTTAACTCTGTAATACAATATCCAATCACACCCATAAGCTCTGACTCACAGATTTCAATAATTTATATCTAAAGCTACAAGGAAGTAGTAGCTCATACAGTAGACCAAGGCAGAGACAAAGCCCTAGATCACGGCTTTCTACAGCATTAGCCTGTGTATTTTATACCAGCCTTGTCAGTAAAGCTTTCTCAGAGCAGGAAACTATAAGATGTGCCTTGGGATAGTCCTGTAATGGTTGAGCAAGCTGGGCATGACAGAGCTCAGAACTGCAAGTTGTGGCTTCATGTGGAAATTCCATGAAATTTCCAGCTTTTGCCTCAGAAACAGAGTTAAGAGTAAAGCCTAGTAGTTTTTTAGATGTTATACGGATTTTCAAACACAAAAACTTCTATACTGACACCAAGTGACCTTAACACCTCTTATTATTTAAAGATTCTGGTCAGCCTTTATGATGGATTAACTAAGGTCTTTATTGGAAGCTGGTAGATCCCCAATAATCAGTGATGATCACCAGGCTACATACAATGTGCAGAGCACATTCCCAGTTAGTACTGTCTGCATGTATGTGTTGCTTCCAAAGGGCTAATCTTCAAAAATCAGGAGGAAGAAAAGAGACAGAAATCAATTGTGAGGGACAATATTTTACACATAAATGTGAATGGGAATTAGGTCTTCAAGACACATTTATTGTAAGATCAGAAAGCTGCATTCTGTCATCTGTTTTGATGAGGAAAACTAGTCTTGTTTCAATAAGGAATTGAAAACAACTACTTGACATAATATACAAAAATGGTGAGGGAACTATGCATAGTGATCAATATAAACAAATTGCTCTGTAAATTGATATCAGGAAGCCAGAAATATGAAGGAAAATCCATAGCAGATATTTTCTACATATACTTGCAATAAATAAGAACTCAAAGTGAGGGTATAGGTTCTCCTAAATTGCAATGCATAAAGTGTTTATAAATATAATTTTTAAAAAGGTATTTGGTGCACGGTTCTTGTTTGGTTGTGGTTTTGGTTTTTTGGTTTTTTTAAGTGACTTCAGGAGATCAGCCAAGAACATTCCTCCACTTGATGGCAACTGTTCCTTTTCTGTCTGCGGTGTTTCGTTCATCTGGAAGGAAATGTTTAAGGTATAACTCATTTGGCAATTGGTTTTGGTAAAATTATTGGCTGGCTGAAAGAGGTACTATTTCATCTGGGGATGTAATGTACTATATACCTGCCCCAATCATGAATACAGAGTCAGGGACAAGCACACTTTTTATAGTGTTATAGAAATATATGCCCTGAATCCAGGGCTATGTGTTTAAATTAGGCAAAAATTTCTAATATATAAAGTAGGGAGCACATTAGCATGCTGTATTTCATATCAGGGTTATTTTATAACTTCCTACATGGTTTTATTTCAGTACCACTTTGTAAGTGAAAATCTTTACAGTTCAGTTTGGGCTGAAGTTTGTTCTGTGTAGTTTCCCATTTCACTGACGTCCCACTAGTAGCATTTCAAACAATCTACCGAGAGTCTGCCTTTTGGATGTAGGTCCATCCTAATATGTGCAGTTTTCTTTTAGTATTGGCCTAATATTGGAGGTCATTTAATGCTCTGCAGATTGCAGAGCTGTAAGTAGAAAAATTCATTGCAAGGAGTATGTCAGGGAAAAATTAATACGAAAATAACACAACCCCCCCCCCCCCTAAAAAAAATTCAAACCAACAAAACTCAACAACAAAACAACAACCAAAGCAAACAAACAAAAATCCACAACGAACGCATTCCTTTGGCTATGATTTTTTTGGTTTATGCGTATGATTATAGTTTATCTGGCAAAGCAAAGGCTTTTACAGGAATGGCTTTCACACGGGAGAACATGCCTGTTCTCTCCACCCCTGATGACCAGCCCATACCACTCTTTTGGCTTTGGGCCGTGGTACTTTGCATTGGCCGCACAGCATTTATGGCCGTGGGAGCTGGCTCGGCTGCTGCAGGAGCATCGTACATCAAGTGCAAGGTGGGAGACAGTGACCTCCGCTATTAGCAGCAGTGGAA
>VWZT01001078.1:124070-219312 GCA_013397055.1 Pachycephala philippinensis
GCAAGCGCTGGGCTCAGCTCGCTGCAGTTTTCCTGCGGCACGGTGAGGAGGCAAGAGGTAGCTCTCCTCCTCCGTCTGCTCCTTCCTCCGGCACAAATGAGGTGCCATGGATTCAGTAACAGGATTTCGATATGGATTTTAAGAAGGGGAGTTAGAGGGGAAGGAAAGACATTATACTAGTAAACCAACCGATTCTAGTGAAAGTTTGTATTTAGACGGGTGTTTGTGAAGTACTTTTGCAGGTTATGTAGGTTTTCCCATCCCCCAGCATTAACCATCCCTGTGCATACTACTTCAAAATCTAATCGTGATGATTATATGACAGTGATTTGTTTTGTTTAAAGAAGTGTCAATGCCCATTATATTGGCACTTCAAAATTAGGGCAAAAGGACCCAGGTAGAGAGTGGAGTAAATAGCATCAGTTTGGATGCCCTAAAACTGTTATTTAGGCCACTCTTTCTCTTGAGAGTTTCGTGGTACTGCTCTTTTTTTTTGTGATTTCTCTGAGTTTTGGTGATCGAATACAAGAGCGGGCTTTCTCACAAACAGGTGTTTGAATGGAGTTATACTTTGCCTCTAGAGGAATGTGAAAAAAACTTAAGCAACACTTCGAAGAACTTGAAGATTTAGTAAGTTGATGTCGCCGTCTGATATTAGACATAGTAGTTGCATCAGTGAAAGCTTGAACACAAGAAGTTGCTTGTCCGAAATTCAGGATTAAATTCTGAACATTTAAATTATTCTAAATTCTTAAATTCTGGCTGTTTTGTAATTGAAACATTGTTTAGGCCTTTAAGCAGATGAGTTTTGAAAACTCGCAAGAATCGGGCTCATTTCTTAGAGGCTCCCCAGTTTTGAAAGAAAGTGTATATGCTAATGAACGATGTCTGGTGGATTAGTCTGGTTCCCAAAGGGAGGTTACTGCAAAGGCAGAGCATTAGGAGTTTTCCTCCATTTGAAAATGTTTTTGCTAATGTAGTCTTCTGAGTTGTGCAGCCTGCTAAAGTAAGATGTAGATAATGTAGAGCATTTCAAGAAAAAGATGAACAAATACAGGGTATAAAATAGAATCTTCAGAAATGCTAGCTAATTGAAATCACATAGTCATCTATGGTAAGGTGATCTAGGTTGCAAATTCCTTCTGCCCTTTGATTTCCCCTTTGGGGTTTTAACATGTTATCCAATTCATAAATTGTCATCCATTCGTCTTGAAAGTTTGTCACCTCTGTGAGGAAACTCAGTGTCCCTTAACTGATTGCTGTGCATGCAGATGTCCTGTCTGGGACTCCTTGTCTGAAAAGCAGTGATACATTTCTGGTCAAGAGCTTGTGCCTTCAAGTGATATCAGCAGTGCCAAATGAAAGGTGGTCAGGGACAGATTCCTAGGCAAAGTGTCCCCTGCCTAACATATCTCTTTGAGAGCTGACTAATTGGACTAGTCCAGGACAGACTCCAGCAACTGGCTGACAGTGGAGCAGTATGGATGAGAAGCACACTTCTTTTACTTATTTCTTGGCCTCCTTTTATTTAGCCATGTATCCCCACTTCCTGAAGGTCTCAGCACACTGATGTTGATGTAATAAGAAGCCTTTTAAAGCTCTCAATTTTGTTGCCTTGCAGAAAGAAGGCAAAGAAAATGTACAGGCTAATGGTACAGGTTGGTGGCAGCAATAGTGAAGGAACCTTTTCCAAGTGACTTACAAAAAATTAACATTTAGCTGCTCAAGCATTTTTAGTGGCCTGCCAGAACATGCAGGTTGCAGGATGAGGTAGAAGCTTTACATCTCTGGTGGCCTTGGATCAGCTCTCTGGGTAAGTCCTGATTGTACAGTGATTCATTGTAGGAACTTGTACATGTTCATGGGGTTGATCTCTGCTGCTTGTCTCCCTACTGCACAAAGCTACTGCAGTTTTATCCCTTCTAGTAAAGAATAATCTTAACTAGTACCACTGGGCAAAAGAGAATGAGTGCTATTTTAGGGAGTTAACAGGAATCATAGAATGGTTTGGGTTGGAAGGGACCTTAAAGATCATCTAATTCCAACCCCTCCTGCTGTGGAAGGGAAACCTTCCACTAGACCAGGTCACTCAAAGCCCCATCCAGGCTGGCCCTGCACACCTCCAGGGATGAGTCCACAACCTCTCTAGGCAACCTGTTTCAGTCCCTCACTACCCTTATAGTAAAGAATTTCTTCCAAATATCTAATCTAAACCTACTCTCTTCCAGTTGGAAGCCATTCCCCCTTGTTCTATGAGTACATGCCTTTGTCCTATCAGTACATGGCATCTCCACCTCTCCTGTAAGCCCCCTTTAGGTACTGGAAGGTGCTACTAGATCTCCCTGGAGCCTTCTCTTCCCCAGGCTGAACAGCCCCAACTCTCTCAGCCTGTGCCCTGTTTATTTGGGGCATGCCTTAAAGATCTCTCCATCATTAAAGCTAGTTACAAATCCAGAATTTGCTGCTCACTTTTTATGTGAACATAATTTTTGAAGTCTCCTTCTAGATACCTGTAAATTAAACCTAATGTCTAATTTTGGAAGTTTCATTTTTTTATGAGCATCATGTGGTAATAATTATTGCATATCAATGTGTTCACTTTTTCCTGATTACTAATATTTTGTGGCATCCACTAAGGACACCTTGTGCAAATGGTATTCCCTGGAGAAGGCAGAAATCTTTTCTGTGTTACAGGCTATTGCTTACATGGTGCTGGTGCTTCTGTTGTAGCTTTAGTATGAATAGTTGCACAGGTGCCTGTTGAGCAGAAGGTGCAACAGATGTCTGGAGGGAGCACCAGCTACCAGGCATACTGTGACGCCAGGATTTTTCAAAGGTGGTCCACCTGTGGTTGTATCAAAGTCTTGGGAAGTTTCACTCTTAGCTCCATCAGAAGGAAAGTAAGGTTCATACGCAGTGTGTTGGGGATTTCCTTTTCAGGTTTTGTGAAGAGATAAAAAGAACTACTTTACTTCCTTAAATCAGCAGGGGTCTGTCTGTTTTGGCACAGAAACCTTAAATTTTCCCTTTTAAGCCAAAGTTTATCTTCACTTCTGTAATTCAAAGGCTGTTAGCTGATGACTAGAGCAGCCCTTTCTAAAAATATATGTGGAGTCTGTGAAACAGATCGCTGTTTCACAGGCAGCAGCGTATGTGCAATATGTGACCTTGACTTTAATCTTGTGAGCAGTGTACCCTTATCTGCAGTGTAGGATTTTAAATTGTGCTTTAGAAACGGATAAAGAAATCAGCAGGAGTTTATAGGTTCTGTTGTAAGTAATGGGGATGAATATGCTTCTGTGATGTTTATCATAGCAAGGAAAATATCAGCTTCAGTTTGTATCATGGTTTTAAAAAGAAAAAGCTGGCATGTGATTTGGATGCAGCATTTAATCACAAGATACCTTTCCATTTTAAGTTGTGTGCCAGTATTCTCCTCTAATATAACTGTGGCAGTTCAGTGGGAGCTTTCCAAGAGCAGTGAGCAGTGGATACCCATCCCCCAAATAAAAATCAGCATGTGTTAGCAATCAGGTATTCTTTAAGGGCTACTGACTATTTGAAGTGTTCTTTAGCTGAGGTGAGATGGACTGTCCCATTTTATGTCAAATTGGTCACCGTCCTGTATTTCAACATCATGTCTTACCTTAGTAGTATGAACATTTGTGATATGTGATTACATACAACTAACAATAATAATGCAATTTGCCTGTTAAACAAAAAAGAAAGGCAGACTGAGCTTTGAGTAACAGAATTGGCCTTTGTTTCTTTGAAACTCAAATGATATCCCATGAACTGGTCACCTGTGTGAGGGCTTATTGTATTGTTCATTTAAGGAATAGCACCGTATTGGATCTGACCTTACACAAAAATAAGTCCTTTTGACTCATATTGCTGGTAATTATTTGTGTGGTGACTTTTCCTATAAGTAGAAGAATGTGAAAAGCAGATCTTCTCTGTGTGTTGCAGTTAAGTCCTCAGCGGCTCAGTTAGTGAAGTTCATCTCTGTCCTCCGAGAGCAGAAAAGCCTATCTGTTTTGTCACCTCTGGGGTAGTCTGGTTTTTTTTGGCTGAACTTCAGAAGTAAGAAATACATTCTGGTGTGTCAACTCAGAGTAATTTTGTTGATAGGTAGCTGATGCTCACACTTTATGAAACTTGTGAAGATGAGTGGACTGTGAGCCTGAGGAGTTGTGCTCACCTCTTGATTGCAAATGTAGGCTTGCCTTGTCAACCAGAACTTCTACCAGCCTTGTGCCTGAGGTTTTTTCTTTATTTTGAAGAAAAAAAAAAAAAAGGGAATAATTTTTGCATCCTAAAATAATGACTGCTTTTGGGGGAGGAGGAGGCTGAGGTGATTTGATTGTTGTTTTGTTTTGGTTTGATTGTTGTTTTGTTTTGGTTTGGTTTTTGTAACACCACTCTGTTTGACTTGGTAGCTATCTTCTGTGTGTGTGTATGTTAATCTCTGCTGATTTCTTAATTATTAATTTTTGTCTGTGGACGAATCTTCTTCATCTCAATTTTCTTTTTCTTGAAGACTGAGTGACTGAATTTTCGGCAAAACCTTTTATAGTTAGGTTCTTTGGGCAGTATTGGTCTCTGACCAAGTTAGCAGTCTGATCATGTTCTTTAAAAAACAGTTTGATAGTGAGGGATAAGTTTATTTTAATTAATTTTTGTCTAAAGACCATCATAAACCAGAAACAAGGCATGTGCCATTTTATGGTCAGATGCAATGCTTACTGTGAATTCCCTGAAGCACACCCACCCATTGCCGGCCAGAGTTGAGACAGCATCTCCTGGAAAGGACAAATTACTTCTCCCACATGCAGAGACTGGCATATGTTAATGTTAATCCAGTGCTTGCCTCTCCTACACAAAGGCAGCAAAAGCAATGTGTAGGAGAAGGGTGAGGCTGCTTTTTGTTGTCTCGTTGGAAGATTCTGTGTAGCCTAGAAGAGCTGCTAATTGTGCTGGAGAATAAGTCTTACTGAGTTTCCTTATCTTTAGCTCATCCTGAACAGAGGAAAAATCTTCTAAACGTTTCCATTTGGTTTTTAAATCTGAGAGCTGCTCTTCCTACCACTGTCCAAGCTTTTTCACTCTCTCCTCAGTGGTTGTGAGATCGCTGGTAACCTGTTCCTGTTCTCTGTAGCCTCTCCATCAGAATGTGATTTGATTGTGCGAAACACCTATTTATTTTTATTTGGAGGGGAAAAGAAAGCAAAAGAAATTATATTTATCGAAGGAAGCCTCTGTTGGACAGTCCGAAATGCTAAAAGACATCTGGGAAGATGCTTTGAGTGGCTGGAGAAGGTATTGTAAAAAGAAGCTGTAGTATGGGAAGTGTAACTGCACAACTAATGACAATTGTTTTGTAAAAATAAAATATACATATGCTCTTGTAAAACCTTAACACTTCCTGTTGATTTCAAGTCAGCAGCAGTTATCTAAATAAAATCTTATCTAAAGAATTGATATCAAAGAGGAAGCATGTGTTGAACATAAAGTGTGTTTAATCCCAAATGCAGTAACATTAACTGTGTGTTAGTTTCAGATGTAACAGGTACTGTTAAGCAATTCCTTACTCTGCATTTCAGGGTTCAGAAGATGGTCTACTCTGTGCAGGACTGATCTTTCAGTTACTGTTCATGGTGGACATAGCTCTAAATGAAGAGCAGTCAGTGATATTATTGTAATATTTCAGCATGGAAAACAGTTTTAGTTACTTTGAAGTCTCCTTAGTGATAAAAAAAAAGAAATGTGGAGCAGGAAAGCAAAGTCCCAAACCCTATAAACCTGATACTGCTGATATGAACTCAAAATATTCAGTAGTATTTTAGAAATAAATAGTCAATCAGTTGGGACTAGATTCTTTACAAGAAGAAATAATCATATGTAGACATTAGATTTTTTTAATCAATATGTAGATGTAAAAAAATATTTGATTTCGGAAGATAATTTATGGAACTCCACAGATGCTGCAGGGTATCAGCCACCCATTTTTTAAAATACTGCACTTTTAATTAAAAGATACATTATCTCTAAAATTAATGCCTGTACAAGATGTATATTAGTATTTGAAAGTATTGAAACAGGCAGATGTTCTACTTAGGAGAGCACAAGATGCTTTTTATCTCTTACTCAAAAATTGGAAATGCACCAAAGTCTTTTTCCTACAAAATACTGCACCAGTGGTACTTTCTTCCTTCTGTTGCCTTTGTGTCCTCTTAGATTCTCCTGTTTGTCCTCTTAGGTTGGTGTGTTTTTGCTATATGTGAGATGCGTATTGATTTCTTCCCAGCCTATTTCTCTGTGTTTCTGTCTGATGCATGGATAATGTTTTTGGTTTGGTTTTTTTTTTTGTATTAAATATAAGGTTATTAATTAAAGAGTGCATGTATGTTTCCAGCAGAAGCGATCTGCTCCTAGTGTTCCTGCACTTATACTGGAATTTCCTCTGCCAAATCAGAACCTGGAATCTGATGCCCTTGAAATTTCCATTAGATATTACGGTAGCGATTCCCATTTCTGCGCTGCTTGTCAGAATTCGGGGGTGCTCCCTGTGTAAGGACGAACAGACAAACGGAGAGGTGAGAGGTCAGTTTTTGTGGATCAGCTTGATTCATTGCATGCCTGCTATCAGAGAGATTGCTTGGATGTGAAAAGACTTGTCACTGAATTCAGGAAGGCCAAACTGCAGAACACTGCATAGTAAAAAGCTCTGATATGAGAGATTGATAAATGTGTAGACAGCACAATATGTTGGGAGAACAGGAAGCCAGTAGAATACTTAACTCAGAGAGGATATTTAGGAAGTAGTTTGAGCTTCCAAATGTCTCAGGCTTTTTATAATCCATTGTTCTTGGCCCAAGCCATCAATGCAGATGTTTTCTTTGGGTGACACTAAAGTACTGGTAAGATGGGCTTTTAATTTTTTTTTTGCTTCCCTGAACTTAAAAAGGGGACTAAAAAAAAAAAATTCTTTTTAGGAATATGTCAGCTTGGGGTTGGTATAATTGTTTTCTCTTCCTAAGTTAATAATGCTGTTAGTGTTACCACGTCTGTATATTGAGAACTACTGACTGGTTCCTATCACATTTGGTAGAAGGGAATGTGTTTTGAGGAGGCATTAGGAAAAGGGTGGTGTCAAGATGGAAGGTGTGGGACAGGTATGTCAGAGTTATGGAGAAACAGGTATGGTAGGGCAGGGAGGCGTAAAGACAGGTCACAGAGCATTAAAAAGTCAGACTTAATTAGTTTAATTGCTTGTGAGTCAAGTTGTTAGGCTCTTGGCTGTATTTGTGTCAGCCCAGATGGATCCTGTGCCTTGGTGCTCTTTACCCCGTCACGTTCTGCCCTAGAGAGACCCAATGGTCTGTGAGATGCCTGCAGTGGGGATGTGACCCCAGGTAGGCAGCTGTTGTGAGAGTGGCATGCAGGAAAGTGTGAAGTCACTCTTTTTTTCACCAGTGTGTGAAATACATGTATTAATTTGGAAGGCAAGACTATAGGAGAGACTTTCTCTCCACAGTGTTTTATTTCTCCTTCTTTCTTTGAGCATTGTCCTGACTCACTCCTTGTTTCTTGTAGCAGCCAGGGGAATATGGCTTTCACATGAGAAGTAAAAAACAGATTATGTTTCTTTGCTCTCTCAGATTAGTCCCTGGAGCAGCAGGTTCTGAAATGCCTTTAAAAGAAAGCTAAGAACGTGACTGGACAGGGTTTTTTTTCACTTATGGTCTTCCTAAAAGAGAGAGATGTGATCACAAGGATGTGATATTTTGGTGACATCGTTAGCTGTGAACGATGATTACACAACTAAGCTTACTTCTTCTGCCAATGTGCAGAATAATGTTCTGAATTAAAATCTGGAAAGATGACAGGAAGCTTATTTGAAGAAATATTCATTAATTAAATTAATGGCCTGTGAATTAATTTCATTAATGCACAATTAAACACCAAATATCACTGTGTGTATGCCTTTGCAAACTTATGAACAGGTCAGGTGAAGTTACTCAGTCATCAGAAAATTTCTCCTGTAATTTCTTCCAGAGGAAGAAACTGAAGCTCTGGACTTTCCACATGTTTATGTTCATGCCATACAGCACATTAAAGACGTCATAATTCGGTAATTTGGAACTGATGGTATCAGCAATGGTTTCCAGCATATGCTGCCTTTCTTTAAAAAAAAGACTTTGTATTACTGTTGAGTAAAATACACTGTTCATCTGCTGTGCCATTCATTTCCCAAGTAATATCCTGAGGAGTGTAGCTTATTAAATATGTCTCAGAGTTGCGTTTTTATTATTTGTATCCCTGCCTATAATTTCTTTTAATGTTAAACAGTTAGAAGTGTCTAAAAACAAAATGTTACTTGGCTGTTCTGCCAGTATGCAACTTTCTTTAAATCTGTCATCGTCTTTGATTCGTCACACACTAGGAAAATATTCATTACATGTTAAATCAATTTAGGAGTGTGTAAGCCCAGTGATCAGAGTGCCATTTCTTTTCTTAATATCTTGTCCAATCTCAGTTGTGATGGACAACTTGCTTTGATAATGCACCTTGCCTTCTCATGAGACTGGATGAAAAAAGATAAATGAAAGTGGTTACCTAGCAAGAATTCCCTGCCCGGCAGACTGAATGGCCCAAAATTAAAGACTGCGTGAAAAAGAAGCTTTTGCCATTCATAGAGATGTTGCTTTCTTCTCCCAACACACATAAACTAGCTACTATTGCATAGCTGGGAAGCTGACCAAACTAATGTTCGGACAAAACTGTGTGTAGGAAATTGCACTCTGTTGCTGGTCATAGAGTTTGTGTTCACAACAGATGAAACATTTGATTAATGAGTAAATTCCCATAAGAATGCAAATTCCTCAGAAGTAACGTATTGTTGGCAAGCATTGGAATGGGCTGCCCAGGGAGGTGGTGGAGTCACCATCCCTGGAGGTGTTCAAGAAACGACTGGACGTGGGACTCAGTGCTGTGCTTTAGGTGACAAAGTGGGGATTGGTCACAGGTTGGAGTCGATGACTTTGAAGGTCTTTTCCAACCTTAAAGATTCTATGATTCTTCGATATCATGGAAGGTTGTCATGAAGTGTAGCAATATGGTAATGTTCCTCTTCTTACCACCTTAGCATGGATGTTTAGTGACAGGTACAATGCTTCCAAGACAGCCTGATATCCCAAATGTGGGATGACTGTTTGCCCTTCTAAAAAGGAGATAATTTAATATTACTCTAAGTGCATGAATATATGTGCCATTTAAATTCATTGGAAGTGACTTGAAAGACTTGAAGTACATAAGAAATAAACTAAAAACCATGTAAGCTATGATTTGGGTAGCATGAAATTACATGCAAGAGACATTAAAATGCAAAAGTAACCTTTGAGGGATAGCTCAAAAGGTGTACTTTTAAGATAGACTAATGCAATAAGAGTGTGACACCTCTGAACTGCACTGCAGCTCACTTTTTCTGGGGACAGAGCAGCCCATGTAACTGGGGCCCACAAATTCCTTTCCATTTAGTTTTTTCTGTTTCTGGTGTGACTGAGGTGCATGTCCCTGACAGATTTTTTTTCTGGTAATGAAATTAAGCCCTCTTTTTACAAATTTTTAGCTCTTTAGTTAACGTTTGATCTGTGAATTGTCTTAGTATCACTCCAAACTCAACTAGAGAAGAAATACAGAAGGGAGAAAACTATGACGGTTGTAAAGGGAAAATCACTTTCTGTGTATATTAAATAGCCCCAAAAGCCATTTTAAATTGCAAAGCTGGCATCTTAGTGAGAGTCAGTCTTCCTTCCTTGGAAGTTGTCTTTGATATTGGTCTTGTTGAAACCACAGTTATAAATCTGAGGTTTTGTAGTAAATGAGTCGTGGATTTCAGTGAAATTGTTCAAAATTCATGCTGAGGTAAAACTCTCTAAACTGGAATTTGATTAACAAGTCATAGCACCAGCAGCTCTATCTGCTCTTTGTCCTTCAGGGTCACTTCCAGAGTAATAGGTTAACTTGTCTAATGATCAGAAAATTAATGATTTGTTTTTCTTTTGCAGAAAGAGTAAAGGTTCTGATTTTGGGTTAGATGGAAATTTAGCTTTTCATCAATTAGAATAGCAGTTATTGATGTACTCACACATAGCTAATGGCTCTACAACATTGAGATTACCATGCATTGAAGTGGTTCTCCTATCAGGAGAACACTGCAACTATAACTCCAACAGAAAGGAAATCTATTCCTTGGGAAGCACCTTTTTTTTCCTTTCGGATACTAGCAATTTAGTATTTGTTGCTATTAACTATTTTCCTTGAAAAGGAAGATCCAGAGTTGATCCAGAGTTCAAATCACTTCAGTTACATTCCTTAAAGCCTCTGTAAAAACACTGAGCAGAAGGAAGAGGTAGGGTATGAAGGGGGAATGAAGCAGATGCCTGGGTCAAAAAATAAGCTTTTTAAATATTCATTGTTCCCGTCACAAAGATCTGTTTCAATAGTAACTTCCATAGCTTATTGTAAAGTTGAATTTTAAACTTTCCGTCTTCTATTTCGGTAGAGAACTGGATGTATTTGTTTCGAAAATAGAATTTAAACTGATCTTTAGTCATAAACTATGGCTTGGAAAGAAACCAGACTTCTGTGAATGAGTAAGAAAGTAATGACAAGATTGTTAGGAGCTGCTTCATGTTCAGGCTTGGTGAAGCTCATCCGCAGAGTGCAAAAAGCATCACTGCACCACAGGGCTGTGGAACCAGGGCTGCCTTCTAGCGAGCACTGCCATGGGCCCAACTTCTACTGATCCACTGGGAGAGATTGGAGGACAGGTGACAAATCCTTCCTGTGGCACTACAGGAAGCCTCCTTGAGATCTAGGCTGTGTAAAAACAAATCCTCCCTCCATCCCCCGTTTTTCAATATCAGCTTGCCCAGAGGGTGAGGCTACTCCAGTGAAATGCACTCTAGGGATTGAAGGCATTTACTTCTGTCTCTTACACCTCACCCTCTTGGTTGTCCTTAGAAGCCTGTAATAGTATGAGGTTGAGTACTTCATGAATGATGAAAAGGTATAAATTCTAGTAAATTACGTCAATACTTTAATTTAGTGAGTTTCCTTTCTATCTGGTGTTTTTCAAGGGTTGGGAGAAGTCTTCCCCACTCAGCTCCCCCAGTGCCAAATTTAAAAGTACCTGCTTTTGTTGGAATATTTGTATCCTGATTAGCAATAATGAAAGGCAAATCATGCTTTTTAGCTCGTGGGTGCTAAAGTTACCCACTTTAAAAAAAAATTATGAAAACCTCTTTTCCTTCGGATGTGTGGACTGTTGTGGAGTTCACAGTGTGCAATGCTTGTTTGAAGGTGCTCAGTCAATTCTCCAGGCTAAGCATCACTGAGCGTGACAGCTCCTGAGAGATTAAAGAGCTGTTACCATCAGAAGTTTAATCAGTTTTTCTTTCATTTCTTCAAGTACAGAGAAGGATAGGTGTACTTGTAAAGTGTCACGAGGATTACACTGCAATGCTTTCTGGATAAACTTCAGTGCCACTGAAGTGGGGGAAACAGGACCAAATAATCTCATGACAGCTGTCATGTTTCCAAAAGTGTCTGATCAGATCTTCAAATCTGAATGCTGGGTACCTCGTGGGTACATTCAGCCTCTAGTATCCATCACTTCTGTTTTCATCCATTCTAGTCATAGAAATGCGATTAGCTACTAAACTAATCAAATAGCTGTTAAATTACAATGATCTCTCCTCAATCTACCATGTGAAATGATTTACAATGAGTGGGGTATTCAGAAATTTGGGGGAAGACCTGTCTTTGGCTAGTTCCCACTTCTTCAAATGCTTCCTAAACTTTATGTTTAGAGAATGTGTTGTGTCTTTAAAAATTATTTGGATTGTTACATAGTTTGTATTGAAATAGCATGAGAATTTCTCAAATGACTAAAACTGATATTTATAATATAATTATAAAAATCTTCCAGGTATGAGGGGTGAAGCATGGAAGGGAGTCTCTCGGATCTTTTACTTTAGGATAAGAGATTCTGTGTGTATGTGGTGTTTGCTCGATTGGTTGGTTTGTTTGTGTTATAACCCAGCTACATGACTTGGGGTCTTTCTAGTCACTACATATCTCCTTTTTTTGTTGTTTGTTTGGTTGGTTTGTTCATTTGTTTGTTTGTTTGTGGGTTCTTCTTTTGTTTTGGAGGTTTTTTGGTTGGTTGGTTGGTTTGGGTTTTTTGTTTTGTTTTGGTTTGGTTTTTTTACTGTAGATTGAATTTCCCCTTAGTTGTAGAACAGAAATAGCTGAACCCAGAGGAGAAACTTTACTGTTTAGGCTCTTAATTCAAATGAGTTGTAGCTAGTGTTCCATATGTTGAATCTACTTCAGTGCACTGTGTATTCCATGTGGAATGACTCAGAAGAAAACAGCAGTCTAGTCTAACATATATAGTCTCTGGATATATGTTGGCTGGGGTTCCTGGCTTGTAGACAGCAGTATATGAGAAAAAATGAAACACTAGAGAAAAAAAAAAGTTATCTAGGGAAGAATCTATTTTTATCAAAACTGATTGTTTCTTACTGTCTTTTCACTGAGCAGTCATTACAATGGGTATATATACAAATGTCAACATAAAAAATAGAAATAAATGGGTATCTCTCTATAAATCTGTGAATTTCACTTCCACTGTGGCGAGAACACAAAGCATCATCTTTCATAGCCGAAGGAAGAAAACTCTTTCAAACTGGAAGGGGCATAGGGGAAAAAGAGCATAGAGTAGGCATGGGGAAAAATTTGCCCTTAATACCATTCTTCTTGTCCCTCAGTCAGCAGAAATGGGAGAAGAGGAGCCCGTAGTTTGCTCTGTAGAAAAAAATAGTCTGTATTCACTGTGCAATAACTGGTCTCACAGGGTTCACTTTATCCTAATTTTCTGTGCAGGCAGAGTACCAGATATCTGGTGCCTGTACAAAATCCTGAGGAATACTTGCTTTCCATCTGGAAACAAACTTCCTCAAAGCAGTTATCTCACATGTAACCAGCATTCTGTGCAGCTGATTGCCCGGGCTCATTCTAGGTTTACTATTGCGGAGCTACTAATTTTGTTACAGTGATGATTACATGAGATAATAGGGATCATTTGTGTTCCAGTATTTATGGCACAAGTTTGGAGAGGAGTTTTTGGAAGTAAATAGATCTGGAATGAAACATGTGGAACCAATTGTATGAACTGAGTTAGATGCATTCTTTGAGTTATCATTGTTTCGGGGTTTTTTGACCCATGTTTTTTTCCCATTCGTTCTTTGAATTTTTCGTAGTCTAATTTGAAATGTGGGCAGATTGAGATATCTGACTGAACCAGATTTACCGTAGTTGTGATCTTACAGTTCTTTGAAAATCGGTTCCTTCTTGAGATAGCTGTAACTAAGGACACAAATGAGGGCATGCAGACATACTAATTTTAAAATTTTGTCTTTGCTTTGCTTAGAGTTGCAATCCTTTCCTCAGTTTCCAAAGCCCTGAGCCGTACCTTGGCCTTTCTGTGCTCCACAAGGAACCTTCACTATCTGTTTTAGAATGTGGTTTTGATGTGTTTAGGTTTTTCATTTTTGCATCTTCTGGGTGATTTTTTGGTGAAAAATGTTCATGCAGTTTTGCTAAAAATAAACAAATAGGAATTACAAGTTAATTTCATCTGAATGACAAATAAGTAGCTTTAAAATGCAAGTGATATGAACCAAATGTGCTATTGTTGCCTTAAACATACTTGCTTTGGGGGAATATGATAATAAAATGTCCACAAGCACAAATTCAACAAAAAGTAGAAATTTTGAGGATATAAAGAGCTCATTAAAGAAGATCAATACTATTCTGAGATGTTACTTCTAGTTATAGCAAGTCTGAGGAGGTATTTGAAAATTAACAGTGCATAAGTTACCTTTGAAATATTAGCAAATCACTATTACTTTTCTAATTATGATAATACTGTTCATTATTAATTAGATCATTCATTGTCATAAATAATGCTCACCTCACTTAAAATTCCCCTCCATCCTTACTTCATGTTACAAAATCAGTTCCTGAATTTCTTCGCTTGTGTAACTCTTCATGTGTCACCCGACATCCTCTGCCCACGTAAGGACAAGGTGTGTTCAGCCATCTGGTTTGCACGGCATCAATAGAAGTGGTCTGTAAAGAAGGAGCAGCCTTTGGCCTCGCTAAGGAATTCCAGCAACTCTAGCACTTCCGTGTGGCTGTGCTAGTTGTGGAGGAGGCTCCACATAGGAAATTGCTACCCATACTTGGAATCCCATCCTGTAGTCAGTTCTGGAAGCAGCGTATGCCATGTGTAGTTTTATCTAGATAGTATTTTCAAGTACCTTGTGTCAGAAATTGAGTAAGATATGTTGTATGAACGTTGTGTCTGGTCTTGTCATTTATTGAACTATTATACAGCTTGTGGGGGAAGACCTTGATTTTTAAATACATAATGTTTTCTTAGATGCTTTGAGGCAAAGTGCAATAGCTGGTGTTGTGGCAGAGTTGTGAATTTAAGATCAGAGTTCAGAGATTAGGGATACTGGAATATTTGTTTTTCTATGCATAATATTTTACTCATTCTCAAAGCTAGTCTAGTGTTAATGAGGCCATTTGTATTTAGTACTTTGAATAATTTAGGGTGAAATTATAATTTTCTTTAATTTCTAAAGTCATTAGTATTGAAAGAAGCTCTTTCATTGAGAGAAATTATACCATGATTTAGTGAAGCACAGGTGTATGCTTACAAAACTGGGATGACGTGATAATTGCTTTATTTCTGGGGCCATGAAAAAACCAAAAAGAAAGAACTGTGAAACTCATTTTTGTAGCCAAAGGTACCCAATGGAAGGTTTCTACCAAAAATGAAATTCTGTATATTTATATCAGTAGTGTCAGACTGTTATTGGGTTTTTATAATACTCAGATATTTATATCTCTTAGTACTAACCTAAATTGGAATAACTTCACAGGTGCCTCAAGTACTATTATTTAAACATGGACCATTCTGATAAACAAAGATGCAAAGGAGAAGTAGTTGACTGAGTGGACTTGCACTGAGCTGAGCAGCATTGGAACTCAGCCCCCAGTACTGGAATTCTATAGTGGATGCAAATTTATTAAATTAGAAGTGTTCCTGGCTTTCTTCAAAGATATTCACTGGTAACTGTGGTTAGCGTATTGTTACCGAAAGTTGGTTTTGTTTTTGTTGAGTGCTGATGTTGTTCTGTAGATATTAATCTTTTTTAAGATTGAAAGCAGATGTGATGGCTTCTAGGTTATAACTTTGCCAAAAATATCAAAATGTACAATTGGATAAGTGCTAGAGGAGAGAAAGTGGAAAAGAGCTGTAAGGGAAGAAGAGAGTCTTCAGGTTCACATCTGGTTTTCCTTATGTTCTGCTACAAGAAGCAACATGGAAACACTAATTATCCTCTTAAGGGGATACTTACGTACATGTATTCATATACCCATCTCAGCACTGCATACACAGGCACATTTGTGCATATTTGTAAATAAAGGTGTGCAATATGTGCTTGGAGGAAACACAATCACCTGGACGTCTTAAACACAGCTCTGGAGCAGTTCTTCGTTTGGTGTAACTGACTCTAGAAAATTGATTTGTGTGATTTTGAGATTCTATTACTTTTCCCTGTTATTACAGCACTCCTACTCCTCTTGTCAGTGGGTTACTACAAATGTTGCACTTTTGAAGTTGATAGCTGGACTTTTAGAGAGTGCATGCATATCCTAGAGAATGAAGGTGTTCTGTAGGTGCCATATGAAGATACAGCTATACGAGCAGTCCAATGCTTTTAATTAAAGGAAAATATCACTTGTTTCAAAGGTCATTTAAGCTTCTGTGCAGATTGTAATCCAGTTCTTTAACTTGGCCTGGAACCAGAAAGGCGATCAGTGCAGTATGTTTAGGAAGTGCTGGTTATAGTGTATTTGTTAATGGTTTAACTCAGAGTTCAGCAGAGCCTCGCAATTACTTCAAAGGCTCTGGATACCTCGATATGTGTTCTCATGTTTGAGTGGAGCTTGCTGCTCTTTGCAGAGTTGAGGTCTCTGTGACCTGAAAGCAAAGTTCTGCTTTGGTTATTCATTGCAGGACAGCAGAAATGCAATCAGACTCCGCATGGGTTCCTTTCGAGTCACTGGACTTTGGAAAAGACTTTTACTTGTTGGGTTGCAGCCCTTAAGTTCAGAGAGCCTGTCCTCTGAAAATGTAGTATCTGTACTTAGTGCAAGGTAATGTCTCTGGAAGAGCCACAAACTCCTCCGTCTAAACAGCTTTATGGCAGTGTCCAGCAGTGGATTATTGCTGCCCAAAGTCAGATTTAAAGTAATCACCAAATTTCCAAAAGTTGTGTCACATGCTAGCCATCCTTTAAGGAAGAGGGTTGTAAATGATGTGTTTGTGCCAATAGCTCAGGAGATTTTTAGTTTTCTTTTAGAAACCTTTAACATGGATATCAGGGATATTAAAAAAATTGAGTATCTGGAAGGTGCATGCTGTTATTTGTATTTAAAGCAGGCCTGTGTTAGGTAGGATTTCTCTCACATACTGCTGTGTTCAGACCTACTCATTGGGAAGCTGGTATTTTTGTCAGAACTAGTTAACAAATCTCTGCAGTTGTCAAACTGTTTCAGAATTTAAAATTTTGGTTTCCTAGAACAGTATTTTTTGATAAATGTACTTTTTCATTCTTAGTACATTTCTGCTAGTGGTTGTTGAGTATCTGAATCTATGCTTGGGAATACCCCTAAGAAATGGAAAATAACCTGTGGAAACTAATTTAGGTCGAGTATAATAAGGTAGTAACAGAACATTTATGCCAATGTTTAATTGCATACCTGTTAAATTATTTACAGAAACTTGTGTCTATTAGATTTTTTTTTTTTGAGAGGTAATAATTTTATTTTCCAATTAGGAGATGCTTTTTGTACTGAAGTATTACAGGTTTGTGGAGGTATCAGGAAATTACAGTCAGTCCTGAAAAAATTTACAAAACAATTCTTATTTAAAAAAAAAAATCCCTAAATAAAAAATAAGGTTATTTAAAGGGTTCTTTTATTGATATCTGCATACCTAATGTGCTCAACGAACTTCAGTAAAGGTAAAGCAATTGAGTATAATCTTACCATTTAGGTCAGTCTGTTTATAGTTGAATAGTTTCACCTGAGAGAGCAGCTTGGATCAAATTACTATAAAGTATAAATTATTCTGTGGGAATTTGGAGCCAAAAGGTTTTATGATGGAAAAATGTCTAGATTAACCCAATACATATGCAGAAGAAAAACTTACACATAATTTTTCATGCATTCTTACTATCTCCCTAGTGAAATATCAGTATTTTCTCTGCCTCATTAAAAGTAAATTGTTTGTGTTAAGTCTTAAGTATCTACTCAGTAGCGATACTGAAACTCCTACGCTTAACGTTTTTACACACTATTCTTGCTGTCTCCTGATTGTGGTTTCCCTTTTTGTTGGTGGCTGCTCACTGGGGAAAAGGTGATACAGGAGATCTTGATCAAGCATTATATATGGGCATTTCAAGCATTAAACCTCTCCCTGGTTTAATAATGCTGTTTTTTCTGACTACACTACAATCAATTAGGAGTGTAAATCAGGTAAAGAGTAACAGTTAGGAGTGTAACCCAAGAGATCTGGTTATGTTGGTCTAAGGAGGTATTTTTCCAGTAAAGTTAGGGACACTTACTCTAGGTTTCCAAAATTCTGAGATCTTCTTCTGGAATGTGTGTTCTGCTCCCTCACTCCTGCTCTCCAATCCCTTGTTGCTCCCAGAAGAAGGGCTTCCAGCTGGAAGAGGCATGACTGGGACTGAAATGAGTTGTTGGAATTATTATTTATTAAGAATAAAGGAACATGGCATTTTTAGCCAGAGCAGGTGGAGAGATGCTACTGGGTTGTCAAGGGAGAAATACCTGTTAAAGCTGAGTGGATGAAGATAGATGTTAAAGCAAAACAACACTGACATAGGCGATATGAGAATACACTAATCGTGGAAAAACAGTCTAGAGGTTGAGATGTAGTTTTTCACTAGGAAGATGCAATTCTGAAGCACTGTTCTGGTTTGAGCAAATAGACTAACAACCTGCCTGTTTTTGTATAGAGGTAGCTTGGCTGATGAGTGTTGTAGTAAAGGACTGCCCATTTTGGGCCAGGAGAGTCTTCTTAGACCTCTCATCTTATGAGTGTGGTTTCTGCTAAAGTCCTCACTCACTCTCTTCATTCCACAGTCTTTGAATTTGTGCACCGTTCCTCTTGGTAATGCGGTCATTTGGTTTTACATTTTTTTTTCCCTGAAAGATCAAATTTATGCTCAACGGAAATTTGTGCTTCACTTATTCTTAACATCCCTGAAATTGATCTTCACTATTTGTTCCTGGAGTTTTTGCTGGATGGTACAAGTAAATCAAGGGCTGTAAATGTCTGTGGGGAACCTTGTGTGAAGAACTTCCATTGGAGAATAACTTTACCAATGGTTTGCAGCAGTAGCCTTGCTTCTTTGCCAGAAAAAGCAGCAGAGAGGACTGTTACATTTGCCAAACAAGGCATTAAAATGGTCTTGTCATTGGGAAGGAATGATGGCTGGGAAGTACTTCTGCAGCGCCTCAACAGTGGATAATTGATATTTGCTGTCTGTCACTGAGTGTTCATAGTGTGTACCAGTTCTCATGTGGGTGTTTAATTATTGCTATGGTTGCAAGTTCAACCCAAGGCTCCAGGTGCCAGAGGCTCATAGTGAATTATTTCTGTGTCATGAAATGAGTTTTAAGGGAAAAGGGTGAAGAAGAGGGTTACTCTGGTTTATGTTTTGAACTTAGTTTATCTTCTAGTGCTTTTGGAAACACATAAAATAATTTAAAAGGCCTTCTATATATCTCTGCACAATTCATTTTATATATTTTGGAGAGAATACTGAGTCACTATTTTGTCCTATATTTTATATGAAGCCCATTATTTCAGGTCACAGAGCAAGAAGTAGAACTGACTAGAAAAGTCAGTTTTAAACATTATCTTGGCACATTGTTGAAAGCCCATGGCTGTTTTATGGGAAGAAAAGGAAAAAAAAAAAAAGCAGGAGTATGCTGCTAGAATGTTTAGGTAATGACTGCTATTATAAACAATTATTATTATGATTCCTTAAACATTGCTTTTTACCATCGTGTTTTCATCTCAAGTGGGAATTCTGTATCCTACACAAAAGCGCCTCTTTCCTACACAAAAGGAGATGTTTCTGTGAAATTTTCAGCAAAACCAACAAAAGCATTTTCTGGTAATAGAAGAATGGGGAATATGTTCTCTTTCAACTCTTCTTTCATTTGATCAATTGCATCAGAGAGAAAGGGAAAAAAGAAAGAGACTGAAAGATGGTTGTGTCTTCGCTAGGGAGGTGTGAATGCTGGTTTCAGTCTGAGCAAGTAGCAGTTGTTTGAAGACATGCATGAATATGAATCACTTGTGATGTATATTTCATCCAAAGAGAGAGAGGCAGGCTGCAGCAGGTTATTCATATGAAGCTGGGGTACCTCTTCATGCCCAAAAGTAAGACTTCAACCGGTCTCACAAAATCCATTAATGTTGTCCATGGAAATAACATCACTGACTGCAGTTGATATTTAATCCTGCCCCAGTGATGCACTGAGTAAAGCTGTGCCTTACAGGTAGGTCTGTAAGGAGGAAGGTGAGTACTGACTGATCCCTTTACTGCAGTCTCATTTAGCACAGGAGTTGGCAAGTGATGAAATTTGATGGCATGCGGTTTTTATTTTTTTCTGTAGCTGTGAAAAATACATAGGCTTTGATGTGATTTCTTAATAAATGTGAAATCATTGCTTTCTTTTGCAGTCAAGTCTTCCTCAGTACCAGCAAACTGTAAACTGAAAGCTGCAAGTAAGGACTCACGTACATAGAACAATGTCAGTGCATAATGACACTGAATAACCTTATCCACCTAAAGAGCTTTTGTGGAGCTGGTATAGCCCCTGCTGAGGAGTACAGCAAGCAAAGAGAGTGTGTGGTATTCACTGTAGAGGGTTTTGATATTCTGCCTACTTTGCTGTAGGTAATAATGCAATGAGAGCAAATAATGCAAGCCAATAGCACATGAAGAAAAATAATGGGAACTTACTATGGATAAATGTAATTGCACATTTCATGCTTTGCTTTTTGTAATGAGTCCATCAAGTCAAACACTCAAGTACATTAATTAAACACCATTTTCCCACAGAACTCAGTAACTAGTTAGCAGCCCTTAGAATATTGGTACCATTATCCAGGTTGGTCGCAGCCCAGTGCAGAGCAGCGTTTGGCAGTCGGGTCAAGCTGTGATTACTCGAACCGATGAATTTGGTGGAGTGGCAGTGGAAAGCAGAATGTGCCCCATGGCTGTGGGCTGACTGCTGTGTTACTTCACCAGGCCTGTAGCAATTAAGTCAAATCATGCTGAGGAACAGTGTCTCCTTTAACTGCATGGTAACTATTCAGGCTTTGAGCATCTATGGCCTTGTCCATCAAGCGCTATGCTTTTGTGGTCTTCTGAGGAGCTCCTTGGCTGTAAGGAAGGGAAATAAAACATTACCTTGTCTAGCAGAACAGGACTGTTTAGATGAAAGGCATGTTTCTGTTGAGAAAACATACTCTGATGTGATAGTTTTTGTCTAAATCAATGCCAAAAAGGAACTGAAGGTGCAGGTGAAAATATTCATTAAATGTTTAATCCAGAAAATATCCAGCAAAGGCAAATCTCAAGCCATATTAGTAGGATTTTTTTCTTTTAATGCACTTCATTAATGGTTTTGTGTAATGAGGATCTTTATCTGTCTGTCCATAAAGTATGTAGGCATATCATGTCCTGTGTCAGGAACTTCAGGCACTTTTAGAAAGGTTATATGTACTACACTGCATAGTTAAAGCTACTTTTGCCATTTAATTTAGGAGCATCTGTCTGGGGAGCTAAGTCTTAGGCAGTGACTGGAAAGAAGGAGCTGACTCTAAAGGGTAGCTGACTTAGATTACTAAAATAACCTGGTGGCTGGACGTGACCCAGCCATGTGTGCTGACAGCTCAGAAAGCCAAACGTGTCCTGGGCTGCATCCAAAGCAGCGTGGCCAGCAGGGTGAGAGAGGGGATTCTGCCCCTCTGCTCTGCCCTGGTGAGACCCCACCTGCAGTGCTGCATCAGCTCTGGGGTCCCCAGCACCGGGCGGACATGGACCTGTTGGAGTGCGTCCAGGGGCCACCAAGATGATTAGAGGGGTGGAGCATCTCTTCTATGAGGAAAGGCTGAAAGAATTGGGATTATTCAGCCAGGAGAAGAGAAAGCTTCGGGGTGACCTAATTGCAGCCTTCCGGTACCTGAAGCCTACAAGAAAGATGAAGAGGGACTTTTTACAAGGGTATGTAGTGACAGGACAAGGGGTATGGCTTCAAAGTGGAAGAGAGCAGGTTTAGATTAGAAAGAAATTACTAGAAAGAAATTCTTTAGTGTGAGGGTGTTGAGGCACTGGAACAGATTGCCCAGGGCAGTTGTGGATGACCCATCCCTGGAAGTGTTCAAGACCAGGTTGGATGGGACTTCAAGAAACCTGGGCTAATGGAAGGTGTCCCTCTTCATGGTAGGGTGGTTGGAACTAGGCGATCTTTAAGGTTCCTTCCAAACCAAACCGTTCTATGATTCTGTGAATCTGAGGTACCTGATATGACACTACCTGTTAAAATCTCTGTGTCCAAATGATATCACACTTGTCTACAACCTCTGTAGAGCCCACTTCTCCCTATTTTGTCACTTGTTTTTTCTCCTGCTTATGGTTTGGTGTATGGAAATGTGATATTTATCTTTTGACAGATAATGCTTAATTTTGCCTTCAGCTTGTTTTCATATAATCTATTTCATACTTGTTTTGTTAATATTGCCATACTTAAGATATATACTCTCTCCCGAGGGCATTGTGTGTATCTGCTTTCCAAGTAATATTGTGTATATAATCCTACTGCATTGCAATTATATCCACCAATCAAAATTCATGACTCTGTAGAGTTGCTGCCTTGTAACTACACATTTCATTCTTTATTATGAGACTTTTGGCAATATAACTGGCAGCCTGTAATCATCTGGAGTGCAGGAATTTTGAAGTGCCAGGGCTGTGAGAAATAATCTGTGAAGCCATAGCTCAGGTTGGCTTGTTTTGGTGACTGTAGCAGAATCACAGAATAACAAAAGGTTAAGGAGGTGAACACAGAGCGTCCAGATGGTGCGTAGGTAAATTGGTTATTTTTGGAAGTGATACTTAGACAGAGTTCAGAAATGTGTAGCACCAAGAACAATTTCAAGGATTACAAGAACATATTTCATAATACCAAAGTAGTAATCATCATTTAGCCAGAGAGGAGCTGGGTGGCTAGACATGGGTTTATGGGCGGGGTGTGAAGCAGGAGAAAGCTTAGTCACTTTGTGCCACGTGGCACCAGGCCATTGTAGGAAGTGCCTCCATGGCCTCTCTGTGCTTCCCCTGTAGAGCATCCTCTGGGTGGTAAACATATGCACAGCTTAGTACTTACTACAAGATTTAGTGAAGACAGAACTGCCTTGTTCTACTTTCAATTCATCAAACGATGGCTTTGAATTTCTTCTAAGTCAGGTGCAGTCACGTTTCAGGGAAGTGTGCTTTTGTCAGAAGCAGATATTTGGCTCACAAAGATTAATCTGGTAGTTTCTTTTTGCCTTGTGTGTTTTGCAGGTTTGTGCAGTTGAGTGTTCTCACTTTGTCTTAAACTTTAATTTTGAAATGTTCCAAATTAAGGTTTTGGTTTTTTTTTTTTTAAGAGATAAAAATGTTCAGTTTAACTGGATGGTCCCCTGGCATTTATGAGGCTGTATGTAGGTGTGCACTCATGGAGTTTTACAAAGGGCCAAGAGCACACAGATATGGTAAATGCTTTGTTAAGAGGGGAATTGTAGCACGTGAGGAGATCAGAGAGCTGGGCTGGGACATTTTCGGCAGGACACACTGGCCTGTGTTGGTTCCCAAAAAGTTCCCCATGTAAAATTAATCTGCAAGGATATTAGCATATGAATATTGCAGCTTATGAACCGATACTCTGTCTGAATAACTTTCCATAACTAATGCCAACACATTGAATGGTTTTTGATACTTGTATTAAAAAAAACCCCTACTTCTGAAATATGATTTTATCAAATAGTTGATATATTATTAGACCAGTGAAGTCAGTTACACACTCCAAACATAATCGTATGTAAATTAAACTAAAAGTTAATTTTACATTTTCCCTGAGCAATGAAACCACATCCTGATGGATATTGCATTTTAATGTTCTTTTTGGTTGATCATATTGTATTTTCTTCCTCCTGTTATTTCCCATAAACAGTATCATTTCATAGTGCTGACAGCCTATATACTAAATACCACAGTGAAACAATGGCAACTGTATTGTTCTCTATATACTGGCAAATCTCTTTGGTTAATGTGCATTCAATAAAGATAAAATAGCAAATGTTATTAAACCAGGGGAAAAGCACAATGAAAGTTATTAATGTGTTTTTTTCATGGTGTTATACATGTGCCACTTTTTTTTCTTTTCTTTAAAAATACGATTTTGTTGAAATAAGACAGCAAGGAAAAACTACATCATAAAAGTGCAATAGCAATGAAGATATTCGTTTCAGTGCAGTCTCAAAAAACGAGAGAGCCCATTTCTTTTTTTGGGCAGTGAGAGAGCGTATTAAACACTGTTCTCTGTTTTCAATTAAACAGCAGCATTAAATATAAAATAAAAGTTTAAGAATTAATAATTTTTCCTTCCTCAGCCAAATTTCCTCACAGATTTTAAAAGTATTATACCCAGAGGAGGAGTTTAAAAAATGACTAGCTGGTTTTTATACTTCCATTTCACAGAACTGCAATATTGTCCTTCATCATGAGATACATAAGGAATCAAATTTGAAAAACCACTTAAGGGCCTTTACCTAGAGGTCTTTTAGTCTACATAGTCTCACAGGAGTGTTGGTTAGGATGGGAAGTGCCTGTCCCTTGTCAGTGGGTGGTTTGCGTTTGAGGAGCCTCGGCTGGTTGCCTGATTTTTGCTTGCGCTGTAGGGCTGTGTGATGACTTCAGTGCTGTCTTTCCCCTTGGGGTGGAAAGGTCCAAACACGGCAGCTGCTCCCAGAGGAGCGTCACCAGGCTGTGCTGCTGGTACCCATAAGAGCCAAATGGCACCTCTGTGGAGGCTTTGTTGGGAGAGCGTTGGCCAGGGTGGTTCCCTCCAGGACAGCAGCCCTCCCACCTGTGTCTGGCTCAGGGCTGCCTCTTCCCGTTCTCAGCTCCAGCCCTGCCTTTCCCAGCTCTCCCAGCTGCAGCCAGTGACTGTGTACTGCCCATTGCCCTGACAGCTGGTGGAGCTGGTGGAGCTTGTGGCTCTTGCTCCATGCTTTAGCTCCATCTCAGGGCCTGCCTGAGCTTTTGGTGCCAAGATGCAGGTCCTGGGGTGGCCACGGTGAGCATGTGTCCTGCTGGAGGGAAAGCTGCTGTCCCCTTGCTGGCAGAACTGTGCCACAGCACCGGGCAGGGGCCTGGCTGTGTCCTGCCATGGGCAGTGTGCCTCTCTCCCTCCAAAGCCCTGCATTCCAGCAGAGCTGGGCAGCTGTCAGGAGCTGAGCAGGACAGACCTCCACATGCATTTTGACCCCCAAGTGCTTGTGTGTGCTGCTTCACACTGCTTTGGAGAAACTTCCTAGGATTCTTCTTTTTTAAAAAAGTAGAAACCTAAAAAACCTGTACAGCGAATGAATTGACCCTGGTTTTTGTCCATGCTCCACCTCTTCAAGCACCTCAAAACACTTGATTGACTTCAAGCCATTATTAAGAATTCTGCTTCTGCTAGGCACTGTAAGTGAGGAAATCTTAAGGCAGAAGAGGGCTCTTCTCTTTCAAAAATAAGGGGTGGGCGTCTGGATTGGTTTTATTATTAGCACTGCCTCACAGCTTTACCCACTGGATCACTGCGACAGTAACATAATATATAATAATATATATTTCCAAGTGTCAAGGCTTTTCGTTTAAAGCTTAACTCAATTTTAAATCCATGTGGAAAGGAAAGACCTTTAAAGTACTTAATAAATTCTAATCTTAATCATATTCATCATTATTAAAATTTGAAATAGGTTGAAATACTTAAGGTAAGTGAAATGAAAAAACTAATAAAGTGCATGAAACACACTGGAGAAATGGAAGAATAATTGCTAAAGATTAAGAAATCTAAAATGGCCAAACATGAAAAAGCCTTCATTTCCAATAAGCATTTATTTAAAAGTTTTGCAATAACTTAATAATATAAAAGGAGATTTTAAGAATGAATTGTATGTTAAGTGCAACAGAGTGGCGAGATATGATTAAATACATTAAAACTTACGGTAGTTCTGTCTTTGGGCTTCAGACAGGACTTGATTAAGGCCTTGTCAGCTCTTGAGGGAGTTGCTTCACCTGTCGGCAAGGAGACAACATTACTATTGCTGTTGCTGTTAATAATAATAATTATCATTGTGGTAATAGTAGTTTTCATAATAAGTAGTGCCTAGAAGAAGCAAGGTACTATGGCTGAAGACACCAGCTTGCTCAGTTTTGTACAGGCCAAACAAAAGCTTTTTCTCTTCCAAAGAATGTGTAATCTAAGCATGAAAGGAAGGACCTCTTTGGTTTTAATTAAAAATTATACATGGGTAATCAAAATGTTTGGCTTCTATTGTTTGTTTCAGTTTGTTTCATCCCCTTTTTAAATTTTTCTGCTAGTGAATGAAAAGGGGTATTCGAATGGTGCATTTCACAATGTAGTCTGTGGGAGAAAATGGCATTAAATCTTTTAAAAATTGAAACTAGTAATTTTATTTGTATTTTAGGGATTACTTACCTTGACCATGCTGGTTCAGCACTTTTCCCAGAGAGTCTACTTAAAGCTTTTGCTGATGACCTCAGAAACAACGTTTACGGTAAGTGCAAAGCAACATTCATTCCCATTAGTCTTCTCAATCTTCCATCTAAATCGTACAAAACTGAGCTTCTTGGAAAAGACCTTCTGCAGGTTTTTTAATACTTCTATGGAGTAGTTGGAAGACCAGTGCTTTTACAAAGGAGGCATAGGCCGTTTGTGTCACCTCTAGCTTCATTCTTCGGTGGCCAAGGACGTGTCGATGTTGGCGAAGAAGGAAAATCAAAGGGACCATGACTTGCCTCAGAGTTAGGGCACCAGGCTTGGGATAAAGAAATACAGTGTAGCTATAAACACTGTTCATTCTTTGTGGTTTTTTCCACACAAAATGCAACCCCAATTTCTTATGCAAGGACCAGAATCCAGAATCACCCTCCTTCTCAGTGAGAGTCATCACAAAGAGCTTAGACTGTGACTCAGTATAAGCATTTTATTCAGAAGAAAGCTTAGCTCAAAGATACCAAGTGAATTTAGGAATGGAATAGGTGCTATTAGACTTTGCTCTGACTATTAGACTTTGGTGGCTACTCAGAAAAAGGATAGGTATTGCGAAAGCAATAATGCACAGAGGAATGTGAGTAAAAGCCTCTATAGAATTGTGTAATATCTGGGTGGAGATTTAACTATTGCAGTACCACCTGTAAGTACTTCAGATCCTCTACATAAACCTTTCATTTCTTTCTAATGTTATTATTAGCTGAGAATCACACACTGAGTGTGATTTTATATAAAGTCAGCAGCAGCCATTGTTTAAAAAATATTGTTGCTGTGTGAGACAATTTACATTGGAGTGAGTCATGCTTGACCAGAAAAACATATACCACACAATATTGTGGTGCGAGTAGTCCCACTGAAGCAATCAAATTTCCTCTGGTATGTTACTATCTGTGGGTCATGTGTCCTTTTTGCTAGTTTTGTGTCTTTCTTGTGCTCCCTGGTACATGGAGCAAAGGGATTCCTCGCTTGGGAACTAGGTACCACTGCTTTACAAGAAAACGCTTGTTCACTCCAGCACGGGCACACTTGTGCTTGTCACCTGGGCAAGCCACTTGAGAGTTTTGGGTAGTTTTCATTTTCAATGTGCCATCATGTTGTTTCCCCCTATTCTTTTTTCCTGAATGCTGGGAAAGCTAGGATCCAGAGCATGAAATTAAGTTCCACTACAAAATAGGTGTTATTCTTGATAGGGATAGAGGCTCTTTTCTGTTATAACAAGATACATTAATTCGATTACATTCAAGATCTCCTATTCAAGTGCATGCCAGTAATACTAAAATTAATTTTCTGTCACCACAGACATTGAAAAGTGAAATGTATGCATTCTGATCTTAGTTATTTCAAACAACATCGGGCTCAACCCTTTTAATAAATACCATCTGTATCAGAAAAGAAAATTAATTTGTGAATCAATTGAGTGCTTGTGAATAGAAGTAGTAGTACTGCCAGTTTGGAGCAGATTTGCATAGTACCTATAATGCTATAGGAGAACAAATTGTGTCTTTTTATTGGTGTTTTCATCTAAAATGATAACAAGAGCTCCGGTATGTTCAATTCTCTTTTTTTTCGGTTACATCTCATACTCTGAGGACAGTAAATGTTGTATAGAAAGAGTTAATTTAACAAACACAGATGTGAATGAAGGGCGAGTTTGACTTGCAGCTTTTTTATTTTCTTGGTGATAATCCACAAGCCTAAAGAACTGCAGTTTAGCTGTTGCATGTGTAAACGAGGGAAAGTAATATAAGTAAGAGATAGTCTCACTTCTAAATTGAGAATATTTGAATTGTAAATTACAGAAATGCAACATCAGACATGAAAAGTGTAAGTATTAGTTTTGGGTTTGAGCTCTAAAGTTATTATTTCCAACACCTTCACTCAACAACTTTCAGCAGGGTAATTTTTAAATTTTGAAAAGAGTAGCTAATATTGGAACCTACTGCAAAAACTGTAGTAGTATAGCGATTTTTTCTTATTGCCTTTCCAAACTGTTTTGGCATGTTCTCTTAAGTATTTACTAATAGGAAAGTGTGCTGTGCCTGTGTGAATATTGATGTAATCTTTTTTGCTCAAGAAGATAAAATTATGCTGTCTTAATTGTTATATATGCTTGTGCTTAGCTGGGCTGAGGTGGCTACTAATTTCGCAATAAAATTTATATTTCAATGAATTATTTGAATTTCAAACACTAAAAAACCAAGGATTAATTCTGCTGTCCAATCATGATTGTCTGTTATCTCCAGATCTTGTCTCTTCCTTCTTAGCTGCTGCACAAATAAATTTATGAATGTGCCTTCTGTCTGTAGTTTTTCCTAGTATGTTTGTGCATATGCAGTTTCATTTTCTTTTTAGGAGAACTGCCTAAGTATTAGTAAGAGATCCAGCTGAAATTTCAAAGTCTGTCATAATTGCTTTACCCTCTTGTATGTCCCTTCTCTTGACTAAGGGGCTTCAGGGCATTGCTGTGAAGTATGCATTGAATCTTTTTTTATCATCTTTTAGGCTCGCTTGGTGTAATACTTTGATAAAAGAGAAACTTAATAGCAAAATTGTGATTAATGAATAATTTCTGTATCTCTGTTATCTCCTAGGCAACCCTCATAGTCAGAATATCAGCAGCAAGCTGACATATGACACAATCGAGCATGTTCGATACAGGTAGAATAATCTTTCTTTCAGATGTTGTATGATGCACTTGATAGTTTTCATTTTGGTTTGGCCTGTACTGTTTTGATGGCTTTGATGTGATGCCATTTTCTAAGGGTCATCTGTCTTACCTAAAGAAAACACCTTGCTTTTAAAACACAAGGTATTTGGACAATCGAATGTTGGATCATATCAGTTCTTTTTCTCCCAGATGCCCCAGTTCTCAAAGTCCTGTAGTTAATTTAGTGCTGTAATACAAGTCCACGGTTTTAATTAAGATATAGGACTTGGAATTTCAGAAGTGATTATTAGTAAGATGGTATGGTAAGATAGTAAGGTGGGAATAGGTGCAAGGACATGGTTAAAATTCAGTTAAAATTAAATAGGGCATAATGGCTTGTGAGAATTTACAAAAAGCTTATGGGAATGTGTACATTGTTTTACAGCAGGTACTTCTGTTGGAGTTATAAAATACCTTCTAAAGCAGTTTTAGTATAATTTTTAAGAGTAGAAAGAAAAAAGAAGGTGAAATTGAGTGTTGGGGCTTCTGGGTATGGGCAGGAAAATGAACTGATTCTCTAAGTAAAAGTATTCCTTTGAAACTTTGGGATGGAGTGTGCTGAAGGTACACTTCTTGCCATTGATTTACACCATGATGAAATATACAACTTAGGTACCTGGTTATTCGTTTTAGGGATTTATTTCAGAAAACTCTTGCTATTTTGTAAAATATGTCTATCACAGAATATGGATGCCTTGAGTTTATTTTCATGCTTTTAATGAAACTCTTAAGGCAAGTAAAGAATGTCATGGATTCCTCTTATTTTATCTTCTTCCTTGGAAGTAAATGTTTCTCTAAAACACATCACAGAATTCAGATCAATAGCATTGTATTGTTCATAGTTGTAATGAAGAAAATCTGTTTTATACCTTTCTGCTGCATTTTCTCTGACTGTTTTTATGAGAGTGTAAAAAACCCAAGACTTCTAGTTGGATGCTGCTGCTGGCTATAACCTGGTTCCCCCTTCCCATCACCAGCTTTCTGGAAAGAGTATATTCTTTTTGCTTCTGCCACAACCCTCTCTTAATGCTGTGCAGGATGACAGCCTATTAATGTATGGCCAAATGAAATGGAAGAGACTACCCATGAGGAGTAGCTGTCCTCAAAAGCAGACACTTACAGCCAGTTACAGCAATACCCACAGCATGCAGTCTTTTGAGCAGACCTGTGTGCTCACATGCAGAGTTAGCATTCTGATTTCCATTTACTCTCAGTGCTGTTGCAATGTTGCTGTTTCATGGTTCTGCTTATGAAGGCACAGTAGGAAGTGTAACTGTTTTTAGAGTAATTACTATTGTACTGTGTGTTCTTCGTTGTTAGGGAGTAAGGGAATAGACTTTCACTGTGTAAAAACCTAGGTTACTTTAAAAGAACTTGCATCTTCAGCTTGTTTTATTTTGGATCCTGCTTTAAAAAAGCTTGGGACTTTTTTAAGGGCAGAATGGGAGATGACAAGAACATACCAATGTTAGTGTTGAAGGGCCTTCTGTGTGTTTTAGGTTTTTTGGTGGGTGTTTTTTGGTGGGGTTTTTTTTGTTTTTTTTGGTTTTTTTTTGGGGGGGGGGGGGGGTTTGGGTTTTTTTTTTTTTTTTTTTTTTTTTTTGTTTTTTTTTTTGTTTTTTTTTTTTTTTTTTTTTTTTTGGTTTTTTTTTTTTTTTTTTTTTTTAATGCCCTCTGCATCTAAATTAACATTTTCGGTATCACACATGATAGAATTTGTCATCTGTCCCTAAAGAAATTCAGCCATTTTTAACTCCCAATAAAAATTTAAAAAGCATAGTCGTCAAAAAGGCATAGTCATAAAAATTCAGGAAAAAAATGCCCCAAACCTACTGTCAATAACTCAGCTATCTAAAATGCAATAAAACTATATTAAAAATCTATACTTCTATGCCATTGCAGCTAATCAAAATAAGCAGTATGACAAGACAGGGAGACAGGCACCTCTGTCCTGCATCAGAGTGCATAGATTAGATTTCCTCAGTGGAAAAATTATTCAGCAGGTAATTTTAGAAATCTTAAAATGAATTGCTGGCTTGTAATGTGACTTTTGGCACATGGCTGCAGCCAGAAGTATAGCTTTTTTTCAGTATTTGACTCCAAGACAGTGCTATTTTATTTTTTTAATTATTTTTTAAATTTGACTTTCCAATGTGATGGCACAATCAACTAATTAAAAATTAACACAAAGCTTAATTTAAGATTTATATGTGCTGATATGGGTGAGAGCAGCATCAGAATAGACTTTCCTAATCTGGCAGTGTACACTGTACAAAGCTGAATGATTTTGGTTTTACCTTCATGTCTTCTGGACAGAGAGAAATTACTCTTAGAATGTGGCTTTGCAAGAGAATAACATAAATAATTAAATAATTGAGTCAGTGGATGTTTTCTCTGATTTACAAAATTATAATAAAATGCTTTACCTCTTGACCAACTCAAGTGCAATAAGGTTAGAAATAACTATTTTATGCTTGAAAACATTGCTTCTTTTTCCTTAATGTGGACTGCTGTGTGATTTTTAACATTGTGCATATCTCAACATTAACCATGAATGATGCTGAGAAGAGGAAGCAAGAAATGTGATAAACCTTACTGA
Source organism: Pachycephala philippinensis (assembly GCA_013397055.1). Lineage (NCBI taxonomy): Eukaryota > Metazoa > Chordata > Aves > Passeriformes > Pachycephala > Pachycephala philippinensis. The sequence continues at coordinate 155,456 of VWZT01001078.1, forward strand.
AATGTATTAAATGTATGCATCAAAAGATTATAGATCCTTTTTGTGACTTTACTTATGGATGTATGGCAGTGCCATTGCTCCACTTCCACATAGCTAGAGAGGAGGAGTACAATAGCTCCTTATGATGCTGCAGTTAATGTAACTCAGAAATTCATTACACTGAGTATTAAATAACCCTTTTCCCATATGCAACCATTTTAAAATACTAGATTTCTGAATATTTTAAAACATTGTCCTTGTGGATCTTGCACTTGAAATATCAAATAGTGCAGCAGTGTCTTCTAACCAGAACCAGACTGAAGTTTTAATGTTGTTTGAAGTTTGTGGTGTGTTTAAGATGTACAACAGGATACCTTTTCATTTAAACACGGTGTTGTTGTAATAGAGTTCTGATGTTCATCCTTGAACTTTCAGGTACTATGAAGTGTTAAACTGAATCCTACTTTGGGAATTCAAATATATATTTTAAAAAAGGCCAGAAATTTCAGTTATGATTTCAGTACCAAGCATCTCCTAGATGTGGCAATACGTGTATTACAGAATTTTCTCGCTGAAGCTGAAAGAACTGGGCATTGAGCTAAATGGGATCAAGTTAAAATATAGAACCAAAACACGTATTTCTATAAAGGCTTCTCTCAAAATATGCCATCTAAGTGAACTACAAGAGGAGAATAATCTCTGTGGCCAGTGCATACAAACAAAAACAGGTGCAGCAGGCATGCACAAAATGATGGTAATTGGCTTCGTGTTTTAAAAATATATTTGTTGCTGTGGTAAAACACACAGGTGGTACCAGATTATGCTAAGGAAGCAGTCTCATAAATGCTGTTTATAATTTCATTCGTATTGTATTTTTAGAGAACATTTCATGACAGCAAGGTAGAACTTTACATCCTTCTGCAAGCATCATACCTTGCTTATGAAATAAGTTTCCATTCCAAGTCTTTTTTTTTTTTAAGTTAAAACATTTTGAAATGGTGTTACATGCAAGATAGGGATTTTTAATTAATTCCCGGTTTTAAGCAGTTCCGTGTCTGAAAACAGTTATGTTGGAACTGATACATACATGAAAATGGGTTGACCTTTCCTACACAGTAAGAAGTAGTAGATACAGTATCTGCTTAGTATTGATTTGTCCTTTGCAAAGGTCACTGACGGGAGACCGTATGGATGAGTGACATCTGAGCGCTGCATCCTGCCCTCCTTAATGGCACCTATCAACTTGAAAACCTTGTTTCCAGTCTGGGGTGGTTCAGCCTCTTTGCATGCTTGTTTTACAACACCATTTGCAAACTCTGCTTTTCGTGATCCCACTGCTCAGTGGGGCAACTCTGAAATACCACAGTCAGTGAAGTCCAGCAAAAGGTCACCGTGCTCACTGCAGTGACTCTGTACATGGCAAATGAGAGAGGCATTAGAAGATAATTATGAAAAATCGATAGGTTTTTTTGGAAGAGCTTAGGCAAGAGGGGTGATCTTTTTCCTTGTGATTCATGAAATTATTTAGGCATGCAATTAAACAATTCCGGTGTGCCCACAGTGAGTGGCTGGTAACTCCACTGTGGGCTCTGTCATGTGCTGAATGACAACACAGCAGGGGCTTTGGTGCAGATGCTTCTTGTTTTTCCCTCCGCCACACCTAGCCTTTTGTGCAAAGGACTCCATTTTATAAACAGTTGTTTCTATGAGTCAATCCATTACTTTTGGTGGGTTTATTCTTTGCAATTCTATGCAAGGTAGTGAAAAGCTTCTGGTCAGGGTAAAAGGTACTGTCATTTTTGAATGAGTTAGGAAACTGGTTTAAGAAGTAAAATCAATCTGTTTTACTTCGGAACTTTGCTCCTGGACTTTCAGCTCTATTTTAATAAATTAATTAATCATTAACTTGATAAGCTGAAGCTTTAGAAAGGAATTTGCTAATACCTTCTGTTACTCTTCTGGTAGTCAGCTTTATATTTTCATAGTTTGTATGGAAAGTAGTAAATAAAACTGATACATGCACTGTCATACTCTCTGACTAATCTTTGTTGCAAAGAGAGTCAAATCTGGAATGCTTCATTTATTGAAAGAAATAAATATTTCAGTAAAATAAATTAAAAGCTGGAGGTCAAGATTGCTAGTTTATGAACAAAAAGAATGAAATGCTTCTGGGAAATTCTGAGTTTTATTAGTATGGGTAGCTAGAATGTTCTGCATATGGGTCTGAAAAACCCTGGCTACAACCTTTACTTTTTTTTTCCTGATTCAGAAAAAAATCCCTCAGGACTCTGCTTTTATAATATGGCTGTGACAAAGAAGCTATGGAGACTAAGTTTAAAAATGATCTTTCAGTGCCATTGCTCGCTAGATAACGTTCAGAGTAGGGAGAGTGGTACAGGCTTACATGGATTCAGACCACTGGTTTAGTTCACATTTTTTTAAATGCATGCAGCCTTGTTGCCTCCTCAGCTGCTTTTTTGGCAAGGACCCAATGGCCTCTGTGCCCATGGGGTGGTCTGTGAAAGGGCACATGAGCTGATGAATGAGATAGTCCAACTGAAACAAAACACATTGATAAAAATAGTGAAATTTCTCCAATGCAAATTCCTTTTTTCCATTCTCTCAGTCTCTTTGTCTTTTGCAGGATTTATATAGAAGCTTTTTTTTCCCCTCCCAAGGCTGCACGATACTTAGAGAAGAAATGTAGTGTTTTTCCCTCTTCCGGGTTTGCAGCTGCTTTACCTAAGAAGCAACATTGTGAGACACCAGTGGGTGACATTTCTGGTGACATTTCTGATAACGCTTCTGTTGCCGTGGATGTTCAGGGAGCAGTAACCTTGTCCTGCCTAGCTGTTGGGAGCACTATCAGTTCCTTTGCCAACTCCAGGGGAGCCTGAAAACTTCATTACTGGCTTACATGATTATTTGTATTTTAAGTGAGGCTTTTGGAAGACCAGATATTTAGTACAAATATAATTTCTGCCATCCCATGTGTACACCCGTTGTGCTTGACAACTTTGTTTTGGCTTCAGTGCCAAACTTCTGTTTCTCAGTGAAAGTTATGTAGCATTGGAGAGGTGCTCCCTCTGAATGAAGTCAAGAAATTTTGAAAGCCGCCTTCAGTTATGTATGTTGTTCAAAATTCAGCTGATACTTTCTTCATGTCTAATTTTTTTGAAGTCTTTGGACACTTTCTGTTTTGCTCCACCTGACTCAGCGATGCTGCAGGAAGAAGTGCATGACTGACCAAAGTTTAACCTGTGCTGTTCATACCTTATTTCATATTTAAAATCATAACTTTGGGAAATAATAATTCATCTACTTTTTTGGAAACACAGAGATAATTTATTACTGCCCCTTTTAAAGTAGTCTCTAATAATCTTTCTCTAAAGTTAGCAAACCCAGAATTGAGCTTCATTTTGAATCTTATTCATTTCACTTGTAAAATAATATGAGTATTTCATTTATTGTTATAATTAAGCTGTTGAAGACACACGAAAGCATTCCCAAGGGCTTCCATGGTGGCATCTGTGTCTCAATGAATCTGAAATTTCTGGTGTCACTTCTGCTGCAAGAGACAGCTTTTTGCACTCATCCTTTATTTTCTTTCTGCACCCCACCTTGCTGCACTTTTAACCAGCAGATTTGAGACCTTAAACAGTCATCATTTACACTATGAGTCTTTTTGCTCGCATCCAAAATTCTGACTGCCAGTTCTGACTCTACTTACTGTTCTGTTCCATCAGAATTTTGGTACTGGTTTTGTTGCCCACACTGCATGATCCTTAGTGATCATGATTTTTAATACTTCAAACACTGATATTTACTGAAGTAGTTTTATTATAAAGTCCACCTAAGTGAGTAGCTATTAGTGTTGCTTATGTTTTTATCACTATGAATGGGGCTAACTAGTTCATGACTTCCATTTGAATTTTGAATATATATATTTTAACTACTGGTGAACTTCTAATCTCCTGAATATAGCAATGTATTCAAGATCTTCTGCTATTTTTTTCTCCAGAAGCAGTATGATGTGCAAGTAGTAGTAACTTTGGGACAGGTGCCTCTGCAGTGTTTGAGTGATTTCATCACATTTCTTTTTACTCTCATTTGTGATGTAGCCTTAGAATTATCTTCTGTCCCTCTTACATCAAGTGTAACTGTGGCTGCCTTCTCATCTGTGATAATGCCAGTTTTCTCTATGCATTGTTCCAGAGTATCTGTAGGTCATCTGGTCTTCTTATAAACAGAGCAAACACATTTACTTTGTCAAATGATGGCACAAGCCTTCAGCTCTCTCTAATGAGCAGGTTTACAGCAGCCATGCTGGATACTGTAGTCCTAACACTGTTGGGGGTTTTTTGTTTGTTTGCTTTTGTTTGTTTTTTTTATTTATTTTGCTGCCCTCTGCAACCTGCTGTCTTGCTGAAATTCTCAGTTCATATCCCATTTCTCTTAGCAGTTGTTGTCTTTTTTTCCTCCCCCCAGCACTGAGACTGCACTTGGCCACAGGCAGGTGCCAGTTTGCTGTGTCCATTAAATATATAACGGCCTGTTCCTGAGGTCATGACTGCCCTGATGAAGACTTTTCTGTGGCAAAAAGCAGGCAGCTGCACCGCTTCCAGGCTGCCCAGGGGATGTGTTAAAGACCACAGGGAGCAGAGCCAGCAGAGCACTGCAGCAGGAGAAGAAGCTGAGAAGGGGGAGTGCCGACGGATGGGCAGTGACTGGCAAGGGGTGATGGTGTGGTGGTGTAACCCAGCCACCTTAACCTGGACAGGGATGAAATGAGTGTGTGTGTGCCCAGTAGGGGTTTTAGGGTGCCAGATTTCAGGACAGCCAGGTCAGAACCATATCCCAGCTGATACGGTTCAAGGGAATGCACATGACCTTCAGGGGTTTTGTGTTTCATCTCCAGCTATTATAGAGTGCTTTTCATCTACTGTTGGTGATATTTCCCCATTGGAAGGAATACAAAACTCCCTCTTCCACTGTGTCTTGAGAAACCAGTGTCCTTTTGTTCCTTCACCAAAATTTTCTGTTGCTTGTAGTCTTTTGTGGTCTGTTCTACTATTATCCCCTTCTGATGCATTTAAGTAGAGGAGACCAGTTTTCGTAGGCTGAACAAGAAATGCTCCTCTAGATACTACTTCCAAAATGCATATTTCATCCCCCACCCTAATCTCACTGACCCTGTCTGTGGGCTTGATCTGAATTACCTTCATCTTTCAGAAGTGTATGACCGAAATAGGATGGGGTTGTTGAAGTCCTGCAGTCTGGCAATTGAGGGTTTGGTAATTGAGACAGAATAAAAGATTCTTGAGATGATGGTGTGACCTCATCAACTGTTCTGGGTGCTATGAGAAGGCCAAAAGCATTGTAAAGCTAAGGAAATGGCACGAGCATTTGAAACAGAGGAAATCTGCAGGCACAACAGATTTCCACAGAGAAAGCAAGCACGTATTTCTGGGAATTCTTCTAGAATGTAATAAATTTGCTAGAACATGATCTTTCTTGCTTGTTTTTATGAAATTTCATGCTAGACTGAAAGTGATAATGTGGTCCATAAACTCGTTGATACGTAAAAGAATGGAGCAAAAATGAAAGACTATGAGATTTTGTACAGAGTTTTTGTTTAGGGACACCACAATCGCTTAAAAGAGAGAAAATTATTTGATTAAACTTGATCACTTTATGCATTTAGTTCTTTGAAGCTAAATGCTTTAACTTTAATTGGTAATTTTAAATAATAGCAAGTAAGTACCTAAAACTCAAATAGACCTTTGTAGTGTATGCTGGCAATATTAGTGAGTTCCTTCTAATTTTCTTTATTCTTTCTATTGTTTCTCTGCTGATTCCATTGATTCAAGTTTCTTACCTGTTTTAAACTTTATTTCTAATTTGAAGTTTATAAGCAAAGATGGTGTCCTTGAAATTAAAGGCTGCCTTTAAGAAGCAGCACAAGTCATGGTGAGATACAGGAATATGAAATATAAATGAAGCAAGAGTTTTAGCAGTACTGTCTCCTTTATATTAAGGTTAATAACACCTAGTGAATCTAGGTTTAATTTGCTAGATTTTATTAGTTTATTTGGTACGTGTCAAGGCAGAAGAAAATTGCATCATTGATACTACTGAGTGCCAGCTCAATAACGTGTTGCAAATAATTTAGAATTTATTGCAAGCTTTTGGATGGTAAGACTGTTTAGAGGAGTATGATGTATATACTTTGGATTTTATGGAGACTCCCTAGGCTTTTAGTGAATCCAGTGATCACAGGCAATGATTCTCAAAAGAGCTTTTCATCACTCAGTCTTTTCTCAGCCATCCACTTACCACTTGTTTTAGTTTGTCTGTTTTTACCTTTTTAAACGTGTTTAAAATTTCAATACTTTTTTTTTTTTTTTNTGTGATAAAAAGGAGGTTTTAGACACATGAAACACTTCTTTGCAAAATCTGTCAGTGGGCACAGACTGGATATTTCTGACTTGTGAGTAAACTATGAATGAAAACAGTGCTGCTGTGCAGGAAGGAAAAACAAACACAAAACCACAAAAAGACCAGAGATATGAACAATACTAAAACTGACCTCTAGAATATAAGGCTGAGGCTGTTAGCTTCTGTGCTAACAAGGGAAGCACTCTGCAGCAGAGGTGTGAGGTGTAATCCTAGTTATTTTTCCCCTGCTAAAAAAAAATTCACTGACCTGTTGGTTCCAAAATCCTTGTGCCACAATCTTGTATATTGTCCAATTTGGTCTTCTTTTAAGAGCTTGGGTCTCTGGTGAGCTGGGTGTGAAACTTCCAGTTCAATGATTGTACAGCTAACTTGCAACAGGAGAAAGAGATCTGCCTGCCAGTAAAAGCTTGTCTCGAGATGCTGACAGTCTTTCTGTAAATTCATAAAAGTTGAAGGTTGTTTTATTTCACACAGATCTATCTTCCTGTGGAAGGTGAAAATGAGAATCCAAAACGTTCTGTTAGACAATAGCTGCCTTACTCACCTTGCAGGGCTGGAAAGCCTTTAGCTCCACACCAATACACTCCAAACCCTAAAGTCCCCATGTACAAGCTCACTAGGAAGTGCCTATCTGGCCTTCCAAGGACCAAACAGCCCAGCACATAAGTGAAACTTTACGCCAAAATACTTAACATGAACTCCATCAATATCCTATACACAGTATAATGTTTCAGTAACATACTTGAGGAATGGTTCCTTCCCTGCAAAAGGTATTTATGGACTGTTTTGATCGTTTGATTTTTATCTGCAATCATGTAATGGCACATTTACAGTAACTGTTATTACAGCCTGCCTTGTTAAAAACTTGGGTGTTACCATGCTTTGAAACTGGAATGAGAAACTGTACAGACCTCTGAAGTGTTGTGGCTACGACAGCATATGAAGGCAGTGACTGAGCCTAGATTAAAACAGACCTTCTAACTCTTCTTGGTCATCTTCTAACTATGTAAAGAGTGTGCTAGAAGCAGGTAATTTCTGCATTATTGTCCATGACTCCGGCACGAACTGCCTGTGTTTGTTTGTGATGAGCTCAATGTGTTGCAGAAGCAGACTGCGTTTGTAAATCTGTCAGCAACAGGTTACCTCAGCCAAGGAAGAAACCTAAACAACTGTGGTATAGTTCAGCTAACCAGACTTGCCTGAACCAAAATAGGTAGGAGCTGTGCCTCTCCTCCCTCCTACTTGACTGACAAAGTTGCTTAGCTGTAGAAGAGAGGCCTCCAACATTCCAGTAACACTTGTCAGCTGTCTTGAGTGGCTGTCACAGTAAATGGGATGCTCTTGCTTAAGTCTCCTCCTTTCTCCTTTGGGTGGGGGAAAGTTTTGTGCCAACCTTACACGTGCATTGTCTGAAGGCAGTATACAAGGATAACTTTCTGTCAGTCTGTGAGAAGTTCTTGCTGAGTGGGATGTAACCCTGTGATGAGTATAATATGCTGCTTCATTTCTGAGAGGAAAATAAAATAAACTAGTTTACTTTATAGGCACAGCTACAAGCAAGATAGTTTTTCAATGCCTTGAGCCATACCTGTGAAAGCTTAAAATCAAGGATACATCATGTAGCTCTCAGTAGCAGTTCAGATACAGAAGACTTCATCTGAAAAACCACAGAACATTCACAAGCTGCTGTGAGTTTATCTGACTGTGTTTGCCTATTTAAACATCTAAATGGGATGGGATTGCCATAGCAAATAGTACTGGCATTTAGCTTTTCTAATGAACTTCAGAATGAGTTTGATGAAGTATGCTTTTAGTATAAATTGGAGTTAAGCTGCACTGTCAAAATGTGATATTATAGGTGGCATTCTTAACAATGAAGTGCAAATGAAATTCTGTCTGCTTTTAATTAAATAAGCACACACTCCACTGAATTTTGGAAATTTAATTCTCTTAATCTGAAGTCTCAGGCCCTGAACAGCTATTGTAATTTGAAAGATAGTGCTGATATATTTCAAAGCTGTTTGTACTTAACAAAAATACTCATGTTGTTTTCTTTGGTAAATTTGGGGCCCTTTTGATTTCCTCCAGTATTTCTTTATCAATTGTGTGAAAAAGAGCTAAGTTAACCTTCCCCCTGGTTGTGGCCTATGAAAGTCAGAGCTGTAAGCATGTGAGTATCAACAACAGGGCTAAAGCATCTGGAATGTGGTGCTGGAATCTGGAATGCTGAGGAGCACCTGGAATGTGGAATACTGAGGAGCTGTTGGTTGTGGCTGTACCCTGTGGACAATGCACTGACGTGTGTTGCCAAGCATGAGGAAGTCATGCTTGGCAATTTAGAGCTGTCACAGGCCTTCCCAAGTGGAAAGGGATTGACCACAAATTCTTGCTGGAAAGGTACCCTGCCATTTTTAAACATTATGGCCATGATAAGATGCTGGAAAGCCAGTTGGCTGAAGATGTTCCTATAGAAGGGTCATAATGCTTGGAGGAGAGAGATTCCCCTAACAAAGAGTCTTGTACAAGATATAATAAATTCATGCTTACCAGTGTTAATTACTTCATTTTCAGTGTTGTGAGAAGGTATGCACAGCAAATTGAATAGGAAGGGGAAAAAGGAAAAATAACTGTCAACATTCATGTAATACTGTGCTTTGAGTTGCAAGTCTTTTAGAGAAATTAGTATGTGCTTCATCCTTTTCTTCTTTCTCGACTTTCATTATGATTCAAGTCTTCTAAGGATAAGAAATACAATTTTATTTGGCAAGAGTTCATGATATAAGGTAAGGTCTAGTTAATGAGATAGTATGTAAAAAAAAGTTTCTTGAGTTTGGAATAGTCAAATTTAAATGTTTTGCTGGAGGGTTTTTTTGCATACAAAGACCTGCATTTGAACTGTTTCAGAACCATTTATAAGAGGTAGCAATCTTTTTGGGTATGTTTATATATGGTTTATCTGTTTTGGAGTAATCTCAGTTTTATTTTCACAGCCTAAAGTATTTTTTCACCTCCATTATAAGTAATTTAAAACCAATGGCATATAATATTTTCTATGTCACTTGCTTGACTTTCATTTTCTAGTCTAATTGACGTTTACTTGCAATGAATTTGAGCTATCAAATCACTTAAACCATTACTGTAGCAGAAGCACTCTGCCTTTAGGGTGTACTTATATTTCTACATTAGCAGATTTGTGTTTTGTACCTATATAGTGAAATTCCCTGTATCAAACTCAAACAAGAAAAATGGAAATTAGATCCTCTCTTTTTGTTCCCTCTTTCTAGACAGGAGAATTTTGCTCATGTGGCTATATTGACTTCTTATCATATACCTGACCGATGTAGTAGCTATGGCAGTAGAAGTAGCTAAATATGGAATTAAGCATTTGGGAAAACAATATTCAACATAACTTTTCAAGAATTCAGAGTTATAGTGTACAATTAACAGCTTAATGGACCTCATTTTCTGAGATGCTCGTTTTAAATGAGACAGATTGCTTGGCAATGTTTAATAAAAAGTTTGATTACATACAGTGTATAAAATGAAGACTTTAAAATTAACCATGTTCAGAAGTAATTTCTCTCAAGCACACGTGGATTGCTACAAAAGGAGAGTGTGTGTGAACTTGATGACCTAGAATATAATTACTGAGGTGTACAGCATATTGTAAGTAATTTAAAATTTGTGAATGGCAAGTCTCTGTGAAGGTTTAATCACAGCAAAATATAAATGTTGTTAAACTTGTTTTTACAACCACAGTGAAAGAATCGCCCTGGTGATTTATTCTGTGTAGCATACAGATCAGTGCCACTTTCTAGAAGGAAAAGAAAAAACAACAAAGCATTATTTGGTGAACAGAGGTCAGCAGACTTAGCTAATCGGGCGTTCTGTGTTTGAGGACAGCTTTTAAGGGAGCCATGGGATGAGTTGTGACATAAATAATGCTCTACCAGCTTTGGTTATGTGCTGTTATTATCTCCCACGGGCTCCTTCCACGCCTTTTCCAGAGGCACACCTGTGGTGCCGGCAGATGGGAGCTGCTGACAGTCACTTGAAGTCCCAGTGCCAAATGTGGAGCTGAAGTTGTGGGGACACACGCGTGTGCACAGTACCAGCTGTGGTGAAGATGGGTCATTTTGGGCAGGCAGCAAGGCAGCCAAATAGAAATGATCAAACCCATTGCTGCCAGACTCACAGCAGCTCACAGTAATGCCTATGGCATGTGGCATGTCTCGGGTCCCTGCTAGGCTGGGCTCCTGTCTCTGAAAGTGGAGCTGTAAGATAGCAAGTACTGCCCTGGAATGTGGCCTTCTGTCCGTGCTCTGAGTCGGTGTTCAAATTGCTTGAGACTTGCACTGACTTGAGGATCTGGGGCTGGAAAATCCAGGATCCTGGGTATCACTTGGTAGAGATCAGCTTTCTGAAGGCTTGACACAAGGAAATGTTGTTCTCAACCTGTCCTGTACATTATTCCCACTGTTAATGGTGTCAGAGGAGTTATGGTAGCTGGATTTTGGCTATTTATAACTTCAAAGCTTTTGGGTCTAGCACAAGCAAGTGTGTTGCCCAGGAAAAGCTACTGATACAATGTAAAGAAGAAAATTAGAATCTTAAATTCTTCCTAGAAAATTGTGAGAAGATTATTATTGTGTTACGCAAAAATTTAAGCTCTGTTAGACCCATTAAAAAATGAATACGTGTTCCTCCAGTGCATTGGTAGTTGCACTGCCACTAAACTTTCTGAACTTAGAGTGTTTATAGTTTGTTGAGTACAATCTGTTATGCTAATGGTGTTATATTTGCTTATTTATGTAGGTAATTTTAAATGGAGCCTCTCACCCTTGTACTAGGTGCTTTGCAGAAAAATTAAAAACATACATTACATAAGCTACCTTCAGTGGATACAGTAAGCTAGGGCTGCTGATAAAAATGACCACCAAAGCATATAGCTGAGTTCTCTGAAACAAAACTAAAGACAGAGAAATGGATGCAAGTCAGGAGAGGAGAACTGCTAGTCAGATGCAAAATTAAACAGTGACTGTCTGTACTTTCTTCTGGGTCCCAGCAGCAGTTTGTACTGGGCCAAAATGGTTAATGGACTAGAAGTAGGGTTCTAGCAAATTTAATCTTATATTTTCTACATTTCTTGAATAGATGTTTCTTCCCTTTTCCTAAGGCTCTCCACTCTAGATAATGTTCTTACAGGTTTGTTTCATAAGAATGCAAAGGGATTATTATGTTTTCTTTCTGCCACTGTGGGCAGGTGATCTGGCTACAGGAAAGAGCTTTGTAAGGCAGAGCAACAGAACCCTGTTTTTGTGTTCTTCTATACCTGTGTAATGTGTGTGATGTACCTAGAAGGCTGCTAATGTGAAAGGAAAAAAAAACCCAGCAAATTCAAATCTGTGGGTGGTAGGCTACTGAGAAAGAAAACTCTTTGTTCTTCACATATGCAATTCTATTTCTCTGGAGCAGACTGAGATGAGAGGCCCTAAAATAATTTTGAAAACCCAGAGGGCTCTTACAGTGCTATGTGGCTGCCATAATTTTATTTTTATTGGTTATATTTTTCTCCATTTCACTAGCACACCTTTTAAACGCAAGTTTTATAAGAAATTCTGGTTGAGAAGTTTTCCAGCCATTTTCACATCCTCTTGATGCTGAGCTCCACATTTTAGGACTTTGGACATTCTTTTCTATCCTCTTACTTCATGACACAGGATAAGACTGATCACATACTAATATTGCCCAGAGAAGAGTTACACTTTAAGGAGAAAAGATTTACTGCAATTCATCACTGTTTTCTCTGATCTTCAGTGTTTTTCCTGCTTGTTTTCTATCCAAAGTATTCTTTTCTCATTTCATAGACTGCATTGGTTTTATATGACTGTTTTAACTCCTTCGCTCCTCTTCACTGATTTCACTGTCAGGCATTTCACAGCATATTTTCCAGTTAAAAACAACTCTGTGAGCTTGCTTATATCCAGATATTGTCTATGTAAAATAGATTGTCAAATCAGCCTTGCTGCTTCTGAAGAGCTGCTAGAAAAGCAGCAGCCTTCAGCTTCTTGCCTGGTGCCTGTCTTGAAAAAATTTGAAAAGGATGCTTTGGACATGAGAATTGAGTCAGGTCAGCAGATATTAAAAAAATACTCTGCATTGAATAAACTGCTAACCAATTAATAACAAGACAAAGTCAAACTCCAGAACAGAATTTAAGATTCCAGCTTTTTGTGCCTCCATGGGACTCTGTGGTCTTGCATCTGGGCCTATATCTTATGTCTGCAAAAAGACTTGTCTCTCTTGTCTACAAGAGGAATGCTGCTGGTGTTGACTCTGAAATTGTGAGATTGTGGGTGTTAAACCACACAGCTGTGACTTGTGCTCCCAAGAGAAAACCTGACATGGGCTCTGTAAATATTAGGAGAGTTACGGTATCTCCCTTTTCATTTTTGAATGCTTCTGGATTGACAGTACTAGTGAAGAGCACTGTAGCTTGTTATTAGGCTCAAATGGGCATTTTGCTTGACTGCCTGGCTTGGCTCCTGAGAGGTGGCATATAGCAGCATCCTGCTCACTTTTTTCCCACTGGATGTAGTTATGTGGGTTTATTTCAACTGCAGCTGAGAATTCAGTATTTATTTTTCCCTGTTCCAGAGGTCTCTGAAACCTCCTCTCATCAGTCGTACTGATTTGAAATGCAACAGCATCCTCAGGAAGAGCTTGAGGTAGAGATCCTACTAGAGTTTGTGTCATGGCAAAAAATTGTCTCCTATCCCCCCCAAAAGGCTGCAATTTGGCAAACTGGCATTTGGCTTTATGATCCTCTGTGAGTTTTTATTGTGCTGATTTGCTTCTAACAACAGGACGGAGAATTACACCAACAACAGAGAATTGATGTTGGATAATCAGAGGCAAGGGAATGTATGAAGTAGAAAAATATGAAGTAAATCCAATGCATGCATGTCCAATGTGTAGTCCCCAAGTATATTTTCCTAAGCAGTCTTTTCTACCTGATTTGGGCCATGGGTTTGAAGCTTCAGTTTTTTCCCCGAGGATGCCACTAACCATTGGTCAAGAGATTTGGTCCCTAAAATAGCTCTTTTATCCGATTATTATTAGTTATATGAGGAAGAAGTACAAAGTGGAGAAAGAAGATGTACATTTTCTCTGTCTCTTTCAGTTAATTGATGTGATACTGGAATTTGCATGAGCTTCCTCGTCTCAATCTTTCACAATAAACACTGTGGCTTATTTTGTAATGGCATTTTAGCTATTCTGGGGATTCCTTTTACCTCTCCTAGTGTGTTTGGTCTCATCCTTTGTGAAACATGGAAAACAAAGTCAGAAACATTTGTTTGTTCAACAAAACCTGTTCTCCCCAAACTTTTCCTGTTCAGCATTTGGAACAGTTACCTGTGAAGTTTTCTTCCTGTAGTAATTGCACAGACTCATAATACTATGAGGGAGTTGTACCCCTTTGCATCAGTTGCAATATCAATCTTAGTCTTTTTCTGCCCGAGTCACTGGAATTGGTTTGCTGCCAAGCACAGGGAGAAGTGCACTGTTGTTCTGGTAGAATATTTTATCCCACAAATTTCTGTAATATAAAAAGCTGTTTTTCATAGTGGAGAAATAAATTGATGTGGTGTCTGGGTTTTTATCCAGTGAGAATCGATCCAGACTTTCTTCCTTTTGTCACTGATTTTGAATTTAATTATCTACATGTGAGTATCTCCAATTGATCGCACAATATAAATGCCATGCAGCTTTGAGCACAAAGGATTGGATGGTGGCAATTGCACTGTTTACATTATTTGATAATACCTGTAAGTCTGTGTGTGTAAATTACGAGGAATCCACATCCTTCATGAGAAATGTTCACTTTAGTTGTATAGTCTATTCCACATGCACAAAGCCAGAGTGTCTATAGTGCTGTGAGTGGTCTCTGATTTATTTTGATAATTTCAGTTGTCAGAAAGTATTTCTATGTTTATGTACCCACTGTAGTTTGGACATGCTGTAAGAGGTGGACTATTCAATTTAACTTTCGCACTGAAATCTGTGCAGGTGTTATGCATTTTGGGATCCATGAGGGTGTGTTGCCAGAACCAAATATATGTAATAGCCTTTTCCTCTGCTCTCCTTATCTTTCATAAACTCCTCACAGGACTTGCCCTCTGGACCTTTCACCAGCTTTATTGCCCTTCTCTGGACTTGCTCCAGCACCTCAGTGGCAGTCTTGATGTGAGTTTTGGCACTGTTCATGTACAAGTTGGTCAGTTTAGTTACCTTATTTTAAATATCTCAGGTTCAGACTGGTATCTAAGGTAGGTAGCATCAATCTACTTTTTTAGGGATGACTAGTGTATGTTTAGATGTTAAACTTAGGTGAAGTGACTCCAGTCCCAGAATCTAAAAAGATTACTGTATGTATTTCTGATGGTATCATTGTATTTATTGAAGAAAATAGACATTTTATTAAATGCCTGCTCCAGAATGTGGTAACTTTTTAGTTATGCAGAACTTAAGAGCAAAAGGAGAGAAAGAGGATCATAAGAAAGGAATTTTTTTTTTCAATGACAGATTGAAATGATTGAACCGAGATCTATATTGGCAGCTGCCATTACTGCTGTACTTCTAAAAGTGGCAGAAATAGTCACTTTACTATATTGCAGTAACCTGAGGAGAGCAGTGATTTGCGTAAAACAGTCTACTTCTGAGAAAAAAAAGAAAATGTTATGGAATCTTCAATGCAAAGCTTCTCTGTGTTTGTGGGAAACAGTCATCCCAAGCACCAGTACTGCTAGTTAAGGATCAAAGACAGACATTGCATTGCAGTCAATAGAAACTGTAAGAAGTTGGTAGATTTAGGACCACTCGTGCCCCCTTTCATGGGGAAGGAGAGGGGAAAAACAGGGCTGTTCTTTGTCACTGTATTTCTTTTCCGTCCAACTCTGGGGCAGTAAGTTTCCCATAAGTATAAACAACTATGTTATGGTTAATCTTAGTAACTGTAGCACATGTGACTGGAGACAAAATGTAGTGCACGCTCTGTCCTTCAAATATTACATGATTGCCACGTTATTCAATTTGGAGTCCAACCTTAAAAAACCTTTTGCTCATAAAATTGGGAGTCCAGCCTTTTGCTCACAAAAAAGCAGGTGTAACAAGGAAGGTGTAAAACTAGAGTTTTGTTCCTCTTCACACAGCTACTTAGAGCTTTCTTTTGCAGAGGCTGTGAAATAACAGTTTAGTTAGAGACAATGTAATTCTCAGTGCAGAGCTGATGGTTTAAGTAGCGAGGTGGGAATATATGGCATTACCATGCATCCCTCTGCTGAATAAGTGAAAATGAGAAGATCTCTTACTTACAGAAGCCTGCTCATTAGTTTGTTTTTTTTTTTCTGTGCTGTAGCCTCTTTAGGGGAGAACAAATGGTGACAGCAGCATATCCATGTGTTACATGGCCTGTTCTTTAGCTTCTTTTGAATTTACAGATTTTTTTAACAATTAAAAACCATTGGAGAAACAAAACTCTTTATTGAATGCACATTATATAAAAAAAACCAAACTTGTAAGACAATCAGACACTGTTATACACAGTACCACATAGCTGTAAAGCTTTCCCACATATTAGAGTTGTGGCAAGAGTTTAGGATACCTTAAAATGTTCTTCCCTTAACTGAATGTGCTAGACAGCTTTTTAATGGTGGCGTAAGGTGAAGCAAAGGGCTATTGTTTTGCAGTTACCCTTAGCTGTACAAGCCATGAAAGGGTAAAACTTTTGCCCTGGCTCTCAACAGTGCACTGTTGAGACTTCGGTGTTAAAAATTAAACCAAGAGGTCTGTCCGCCCGCTTCTTATTTTCACAAACACCTTCCTCACTGCAAATGAAGCCAGCGGGTATGGGAAAGAGGAAAGATAATCTCACCTGTACTGGGGCTCCTAGCGTGGTTCTTAGGGCTACACCTCAGCCAGTGCTAATAAAACAGAGAAAGCTTCAGGTGAATCTTTCATTTGCACAGGACAGTTCTCTTATCAGAAGTAAAGAAATTGATATATATAATGAATAATTTTTCTACATATGTTTGGGTCTATTTAAAAAGATTTTATTTTCTGAGAAGTCTGGGATGGAACTTCAGAGAGGGAATATATTTCTCACCTAAAACCGCTCACTTATTAAAGGAGAGTATTTAGATGAGTGTGAAGGAGCCCCAGCAACAGTGGCAAAATGCAGAACAGAAATTGTTGCAAGGAATTACACTCTCTCCAGTATTCTGCCTAATTAGCATTAGGTGTGTTTGCATGTAAATACAAGCTTCCCTTGTGTATACTTTGCTGTTCACACTCAGAATTAAATTCATCCATGGGACAACTACTAATGTGCCAGCTGCATTGTTAGTACATTTAATATACTTTAAAACGTTGTAAAGCAGGAATGCACTTCAGTGAATAATAAATGCTGGAGAGGAAGGGGAATACGTTGATTGTAGTCTCATTAACATACCTCTGCCTGAGGTGTTCTTCCAGTGGTAAAATGTGGGAGTAGCCGAGTGTTGTCCAGCTGCCTTGGTGGTGATCCACAAGCCAGACTATTCAAAATGCAGGTTTAGGGTATGGACGAAGACACAAACCAGACGTGATTCTGTAGGTCATATACTCAACACGGCAGTGTAAAAGAAACTCAACACAGAGTCGTAAAATCTTAGAAGGGTTTGGGTTGGAAGGGCACTTAAAGATCACCCAGTTCCAACACCCCTGCCATGGGCAGGGACACCTTACACTAGACCAGGTGACTGAAAGCCCCGTCCAGCTTGGTTTTGAACACTTCCAGGACTGGGGCATCCACAACTTCTCTGGATAACCTATTTTAATTCAGCAAGTGTACACTTCAATGAGTTACTGAAATTTAATTCTGTTAGGTTAAATCCTCCAAACCTGAATAGCCATTGTGCTACATAATTAAAACACTATCTTCTTGGAGTCTTAAGTGAGGTTTCTATATTGAAGCTACTTTGCTTTCTATAGTTTGCTTCGTCAAACTTTGAAGTAATCTGTTTCTTCAGACCTTTTTGAGATTTTTGTGTTACATTGTCCCTTGAATAGCACAAGATACTCAGTTGATCATTATTGTTATTGATAATATACCTTTTTTGTTTGCAGTTTCTAGATTTTATAATATTCCAGGTATTACAAATCTTCTGTGAGATTGTTGATTAGCAACATTAAGGATCACTTACATTAGAAGTTAGAGAGCTAACCACAGATTTGGAGTTCGCGAGAATTGGAATTCTTCCTGATAGACCAAGTTATGTGGTGTTAGGGCTCTGTTTCAGCTTCTTGGAACATGTTACTCTCTGTAAAATGTGAAGATAATATCTCGCTGAGTTAGGTGTTTTGAGGCTTAATAAGAGGATACTTTTTATCATTGTAAGATACTTGAGTATAAAGTAATATATTGGATTTAGAAATATGTGCAGCTTTATCATGATCAGTATTATAAAAGGAGTGTGTCTTTCATCTTTGGGCAGTTCAAGACCAAGGTTACAGATTGACATTTTCTTAGAATAAATATCTTATGCTTATACAAGTAGCACATACTCTTTTTGATGGTTTGCTGTGAAATAAATGTTCCTAAAATTCTGTAAAGTCTATACACAAGTGCAGTTAACAAGACTTAGGGCCTTGTCACTACTCAAAATTGCTCTCTAAGTCATTTGAGAGTGTGCTATGTCCTTGCAAAGCATGACACATACAGTTGATGTTTAAGCTCAGTTTGTATTGATGTTTCTTTTGTTTGTTCTTGTGAAATCTGTGGGTTAGGGGTGTTCACAAGCAGTAATGCTTTTGCCATCATGATAGTCCTTCTGAAATAACCACCTAAAGTGAATAAGAGTGTGATGCATGAGGTTTATGGAAATAAACCACTATTTTCTGAGTTCCCAGCCAGTGGTCTAACTCTCAGACCTTGTCTTCTCATTTTGTCCTTTAAGCTAGCAAAGTGTTTTTG
Organism: Pachycephala philippinensis; assembly: GCA_013397055.1. NCBI lineage: Eukaryota > Metazoa > Chordata > Aves > Passeriformes > Pachycephala > Pachycephala philippinensis. Next base: position 173,907 of record VWZT01001078.1, read on the forward strand.
CTTTGTTTTTCTTTAGTTTAATTAAACCTTTAAAATAACTATACTTAAACCTGTATGCTTTTGAGTAGGACAAGATATGCGAAGTGTTGATGGTGTTGGTTTTTCTTTTTTCTGACCTGGGAAATTTGTGCCCACTGCTCTGTATGTGTATGAATTACTTGGCTTTATGGAGTTTGTTAGTTTACAGGGATGCTGACTGGGAGGATCATTCTTGTTGCTGGTGCTACTGAAATGCACTACATCTTTTTTGTAGTTGTTAAAAAAGGAAAAAAAAAAGCAGTCTACAATAGGCCTTTTTTGTACCTTTGTTCTTTTTCCCCTCTTATGCAGGGGGAAGGGTACACAGTTAGTTGGGAAGTATCTATGAAAACTTAGGGTTATGAAGAGTGATACAAGTTAATAATTGACAGCCACATTGCAAGTAACAATGGCTTCTTTGTGAGCTAATTTGCACTGTCTCTGTGACCTGGGCATTTCGGTCTTGGCAATGAAATGAGGTCAGAGTTTTGTCACCATGACCTCGTGTACCTTGATTTCAATTATTTAGTCCACTGATTGGATATGCTTTCTTCTCCTTTCATGTTCTTACCCTTCAAAGGGTTGAGGCAGCTTGCATTGATAATTTCTAAATAATTCAAGTCTGATTGCACACATTGTGAAAATTGATGGATTTTAAGTTACACACATTTGTAACTAAGTTCTTCAACTCACAGATGGCTTGGATAGATAAAAAGTGAACCTAATAACTTATCGAAGAGGAAAATATGTACAGTACCATTCTACCATTTATGCAGCTTTTTGAGGGACTTCAAAAGTGTCATTTGCAATGCCCAGGCTTTGTTCAAAAGCTTAAGTAACTTCATATCCATGAGCTTGGCATCTGTTCTGATATCTGTCTGAAAGATTCAATCAGTAAAAGATTAAAGGATAGCAACTTTCTTAATGCAAATCTACTTGCAAATCAAACTCATGGAAAACTAGTCTTGTTTGTTTGAGACCATTTTCTGAGTTTAATTGGGAGAAAGGGCTCTTGACAAAGTAGATTTTTGATAGGCATTTGACTTAGCACTGCACAGATTTTCTTGTTTTTATTTATGTTTTAAAGGTTCTGCACCCAGACGTGAAAACCAGATTTTCTTTGTACAGAATAGAGATCTGTAATTTGGAATAAGTGACTCAAAAAGGCTTGAGATGCATGGATATAACTGACATATGCTGTACTTCTGCTGCTAGCATAAATAAACGGGGGATTTTAGTCAAAAGAGATTGTTCAGCCAGTTGAGGAAAACTGACATGTGCTTATACCAGAAAGAAAGGATGCATGTAAAAAAATTATAGTCTACATTTTTGTTTGTTTTCAATGTAGACAGTTAAATAGCAGGAAAGAAAGTTGAGTTTATAGTCCAGGAGGCTGTATCTGAGATGCAAAGGACCTGTGGCATGGACTAAAATACATTAAACCTTTTTTAACAAGTAGTGAAGGTACTCCTATAGAACACACACGTTTATGAAAACATGTTTTCTAAAATGGGGAGGCACATTAGAGACACTGACACATGTTTTTTACTGTTTCTTCCACTAATAGTGGAATTCAGTGGATTTCGGTTCCCACAGAAATCAAGCAAAATGCATATGAAGAAAGATAATGTTCAGTTTAAGCTTAATCTACACCATATAAAAATGTGTCACATCAAGCTGAAATGTACAAAGCTTGTTTGTAAGTTTACTGAAAAGGTCAAAATCTCAAATCACCTACTTAAGCCTCTTATCAAAAGAAGCCTTATCTTATAATAATTCATTTTTTCTAATGTTTTTCCATGAATTACAGTAAGTAGTGTATATAGAAATATGCCATAGTGCTGAAAGTCAGTCCTCTGAAATTAATTGTCGAATCACAGAATCACCACATATTCTGAGTTGGAAGGGACCCACAACGATCATCAAGTCCAACTCAGTCCTGCACAGTACATCCCCGAGAGTCACACCATGTGCCTGAGAGCAGTGTCCAAATGCTTCTTGGACTCAGGCAGCCTTGGTGCTGTGACCACTCCCCTGGGGAGCCTTGGGTTCCAGTGCCCAACCATCCACTGGGTGAAGAATCTTTTCCTAATATGCAACCTAAACCTTCCTGACACAACTTCAGGCCATTCCCTCGGGTCCTGTCACTGGTCACCACAAGAAAAGATTATTACCTGCTTTTCTTCCTCACCTTGTGAGGATGTTGAAGACTGCAATGAGGTCTCCTCTCAATCTCTTCTCCAGGCTGAACAGACCAAGTGACCTCAGCCACTCGTCATACAGCTTCCCCTTCAAGGCCCTTCACCGTCTTCATTGCCCTCCTTTGGATGCTTTCCAGTAGTTTAATGTCTTTTTCATATTGTGGCACCCAAAACTGCCCCCAGCACTGGAGGTGAGGCTGCCCCAGAGCAGAGCAGAGCAGGACAATCCCCTCCCTTGCCCAGTGGCGATGCTGTGCCTGATGCCCCCCAGGACACTCTTGGCCCTCCTGGCTGCCAGGGCACTGCTGACTCATGGTCACCTTTCCCTCAACCAGGATCCCCAGGTCCCTTTCCATGGAACTTCCCTCCAGCATCTCCTTCCCCTGTCTGTCCGTACATCCAGGGTCATCTCCATCCGAGGTGCAGAATCCAGCACATTCCCTTGATGAACTTCATAGGGTTAGTGATTTTCCAGCCCTCTTAATTTGTCGAGGTCTTTTTGCACGGCCTCGCTTCCTTCACAGGAGTCAACAGCTCCTCCCAGTTTTGCAGCATCTGCAGACTTGCTCTGTATCCCTTACAGTTCTGTGCCCAAGTCTTTAATGAAGATGTTGAAGAGCACAGGGCCTAAGAGGGAGCTCTGTGGAACTCCAGAAGTGACAGGTCGCCAGTCTGATGTCTCCCCATTCACTATAACCCTTTGAGCCCAGCCCATGGGCCAGTTGCTCATGAATTGCATGATGTATTTATCCAGATGTGTGATGTACATTTTGTCCTGGAGGATACCGTGAGAGATGATATCAAAAGCTTTGCAGAAATCCAGAAAGATTACATCAACTGGCTTCCCTTGATCAGCTAGGTGGGTTATCCTGTCATTAAAGGAAATCAGGTTTGATCAGCAGAACTTTCTCTCATGAACCCATGCTGGCTGTGACCAATGACTGGTGTTTTTCAATATGTTCCAGAGTAATCTTCACCATAAGTTTACCAGGCGCTGAAGTGCAACTGACAGGCCTGTAGTTTCCAGGGTCCTCCATTTTTCCCTTCTTGAAAATTGGGACAACATTTGCGAGCTTTTCAGTCAGCTGGGACCCGTCTGGATTCCCAAGACCACTCAAAAATCATTGAGAGAGATTTTGTGGTGACATCAACCAGTTCTTTGAGGATTCTTCAATGAATCCCATCAGGTCCCATAGATTTGTAGGGATCCAGCTGGAAATTAATACTGCTTTCATATGGCCATCAACAAAAAATCTTTTTCACCAGGAAAGATACTCTCTATCTGTTGCTGAAAGTTAAGGAAGGCTTCTGGATTTACTAAGGCTCTCTGCAGATGGCTGTTGACAGAAGAAAAAAAATGAATTGGTCACCACTGAAAGTCCTGTAGCATTCTGTGGCAACTGACAAGTTGTTTTTCTTAATGCCTTGGAGGTCATGGCAACTTTTCTACTCTAAAACAATGTACCTCTGTGAGTCTTTAGGCTTGACCTGACATGCTTTTTAATAGAAAAGTAAATAAGTGGAAAAATAATCAGCATCAAATGACACCCTGAAAGCATTATTTAAGATCCCGAGAGTACCATAGCTCTTCCCTTTTCATGGAAGGTGACAGGTCACAGTGCACTCTTAGGAAACATTTCCCCCCTTAACCAGCTCTGATCAGTAAGATTTTCTCTTGTTTTATTTTTAACAAACTGCTGGAAGTGCCTCTCTGGGTAGCATAATGGAATCATTCAAGACAGAAGGGAGACATGGGCTGGGAAAGGAGAAGTGTTTGAATTGCAGTACAATTTGATTTTTAGTGACTTTGAGCAAAAAGGTAAGAAGTTATCTTTGCAACTGAAGGTGTCCCATATCCATTCAAATGTTTCTGTTTTCTAATAAGGTCTCTTTACATGAGGTGGGTTTTATAATTTACACCTTATGTCATCTCCAAATTGCATGTTATGAAAATCATGTTTTTTCCTATTGCATCAGGAGCTGTAAGTAGTCAGTGTCTTTTGATACCCGATGAGGATACCTGTTAGCTCAAATTGAATTAAAAACATCTTTCAAGCAGTATGTGGACATGTCCTCTCAGAATGACACAGGACTTCCATTCCCTCAAAAGAATTTTTAGTTCTGCTCTATTTGGGAATAGTGATTTTGAAGTCCATGTTCAGTCATAACCAATATACACGTGATTCATTGTCTAAGTAACAAAGAAGGTAAAATACCTTTGAAATTTGAAGAGCTAACTTTAAGACTTGCCCGTGTAATGAGATTACATTTTATGTGTATGTACAGTTTTTTATACATTTACAGCAGTGCAGTGATGTCTTTCTGCAAGGAACAGACACATCTCCATCTCCATGGAACACTGAAGTCTAATTGCCTGTGATAGGATGTTGAAAAGTTCTGTATTATTTTTACTGAGCTGTAAATAAGAGCTCAGAGTTGCAGGTGGCATTTCCAGTGAGTTAGTTTTGCCACGTAGATTTGCAATGACTGTCAAGACACTTTGCTCACTGTTCACAATAACCCAAATACAGACTGAGATATTTTATTAATTTGGGGGTTAATAAAAACTGTCTTTCGTCAGTGCCGTGAACGTTAGTGATTTTTGAATATGGCACTTGAGCTGAAGTCCTTGCCACCACGCTTACTCATTTAATAGTTACATGTTGCCTTGGAACTATTTATAGGACTGCAGTCTTTTTTTAAAGAGAGAAGCATTGATGTATATATCATCCTTGACCTCATTTTAACATTTACCGTAATTTTCAAGCTGCAAGACGATGGTGGCCTTGTGACAGGTTTTTATATATTGAACAATCACAAAGAACATGGCTGAGTTTTTATCCAATTGAAATCAATATATCTTGTCTAGTTTATGTCACTTGCTAGTATTTAATTATCTACAAGCAAGTCAAATTGATTACACAATATAAGAACCTTACAGCTTTGAAGCAAAATGACTGAGCCTTGAGATTTGGCTAGGATAGCTATCAATGCTGGTGGCAAAATATAATTAATAAATTAATATTTTTGATTGGGAGGAACAACTTTTAATAACTTTGAAGGACTTGATACAACTGTAGCTTGGGACTAAAATTCATCATAAGAGTGAAAATCGTTGCTGGGTTTGGTTTTTTCAATATTTTGTCCCAAGTTCTTGGTTATCAAAGGTGCTTGTTCACATATATATCTTCCCTCTAATTTGGAGATAAAGAAACAGTCTTACAGTTTTATCCCTTATTTCAACTTTTGTGGTTATTGGTAGAGGAGATTTTAAGCTTGGGATAAAAACAGAGCAAAGTATCTGTGAATATATGCCCAGGTAAAAGGTTGAGTGAGCTCTTTTTGCAACAAGAAGTGTACAACTTGCATGCAGCATATGTACATGCATATCTTGCATGAAATCTCTGTAGATGCTGATAGAAATTCTTCAGCTGACTAGGAAAAAAAAACCTAGATCTTTCCCCTAAGAAGACATTTCATGGCTCTTTGTTTCATATTTTTTTTAGAGTGAAGGTGAAAAGTAAAGTTGTGCAGGTTAAAACCTAAGCGTATTGAAAGGAGAGAAAGAATAAAGGACATCTAAAATGCCCGTGCAGCAAAATTAAGGGTATTTCAGAGGGAAACAGATCTAAGAAGGAAGGCAAATTCTTGGTTAGGTAACAGATGTTTTCCCTCAAGGATAGTGATGGAACAGAGGCACCAGAGGGGGCAAAAAAAAAAAAAATCTAATGAACAGCAAAATTTCTCATTTCTTCTTTTTCCTTCTACTCCCAATGTCAGAACAACATCTAAAGAAGTGTGACAAGAACTGTCACCTTCTTTGATATTGAAACAGCACCCAAGAAAACAGATAGCTAGTTTTTAAATTTCCATGTAGGATGAGAGGAAATGCTCCCAATAATTAGATGACTAGATCTATCAAGGGAAGCTCAGCACAGCAGAGTACTGTGCATGTAGTTGAGCTGCCTTCAAAGGGAGTGTTGTGTGTGCCAACGTTAATTGTTTTCTCCTTTCCATTGCTACATACAAGAAAAGCAGCAGGAAAGTGCTTTACTCCCTGGAATTCTGGCTAAAGTAGGATATTAGTAGAATGTTCATTAGAGATTTATCAACATGTTTGTGTCATGAAGGTTAGTTATGAACTTATTGTACCTTTGGTACTAGACTAGTTATATAATGCAGATTACTTCCTTGCACAGGCTTCCTTATTGCAGTTCCTACCTAAGGTCACTGACTTGCAAGAGAACTGAATAAATCCATTTAACATGAAATAACAGACTTCGACATTTGGCTGGCACAAAGGTTTTTTAAAAACATGTTGCCATCACATCAGTCAGTTTCCATGTGATAAATACATTGTTTCCAATATTTGAGAGCCCAGAAATTTATCAGAATAAAAGGTCATCTCCAAGTCAGAAAGGGAAATATATCCATGATTGTATGTCTTTTTCCTTTTTTCCTTTATTTCCTCATTTTTGTAAGAGCAACTAGGTAACACAACAGTAAGTTGGGAGCCAAATTTGCCCTTTGACACAAATTTCCTGTTGGTTATAAACCAGTGGGAGCCATATGCTTGTGAAGTAAAAGCATGGTTTTTTTATGTTTCTGCTGTTTTAATTTAGGCTATGATCCTGCAGTCATTTATGCAGTAAAAATTCCCATCAAATTGAACAGCAGCATGAGGATCAACAGTGGCAATTTTCTCTTAGTAGGGCTTCCAGGAAGAGGCAGCCTGCTGCTGCCAGCCGTGGCAGAGTGCAGCCTCACGCTGCTCACGGGACTGAGAGGCTGTGATCACATTACATCCACCCAGCGGTCTTTTCACTCGCTGCCTATAAAGTGACAGTGGATCAATTTTAAACTGACCCCATTGACTTCTAAAGCCCTTGCTGTAGAATGAGCTGATTTTCTGTAAGCCTTCCCCATTTCTGTGGCTCTTGAGTCCTCTTAGTTTTTTTCTAGTTGGAGGTTGTTGGTTGGCAGGCATTCAATTGTTGTGGCCACAGTGGTTTTGTAACTTGTTTATTCTCAAACATCACTTTGAATTTTTTCTCCTGCCATCTTTTTAAAAATTTTGTGTGAATCCAAATTTTTGACATAGCCGCCTTCTTCTCCTCCCCAGCATCAGTTCAGTTTTAGTTGTTCTTCTACAAAGGAGCAGCAATGTCCCACCTCCTTACAGCATTTCATAGTGATTTTGCCTAGTTTCTCTTAGGAAGTACAGAGTCATACAATAATTCAGCTTGGAAGGGACCTCTGAGTGGGTTGTGTCACCAAACAGAGCTACCTTCCAAGCTAGGTTAGGTTGTTCAGTGTCGCACTCGGACACGAGGGAAAACAACGTGGACACGGGTCGAGAGAAAGAGGGCAAGAGCCTCGGGCTCTGGGCCCCACTTTATTTATATATGTTCTTAGAAATCACCGTGGATTGGAGGGGGAAATCAGCACCCCTCAATCACACTGGTCAAAGGAAAGGTCCATCAAATGTCTCCGCCTAGGAGAAATGGAATGCAAACAACTGGCACGGTTAGCAAAACATGGCTATGTTTACAGAAAAGGCCTGTGAGAAAAATCTCACAGAAATGACAACAAAGAGAACTGTGAAGCTCAGGGCAACAGTTCAGGACTGTGTCCAGTTGAGTTTTAAGTTATCCCCGAGGATGGAGATGACACAGCCTCTCTGAGAAACCTGTTGTGGTGATTGGCTGTCCTCATGGGGACGACTTTCTTCTTTATGTTTGATCAGAATTTTCCTGCTGCATCTGTGATTGCTGCCTCTTATTCTGTACTGTGTATGTCTGAGAAGAGTCTGGCTTTGTTTTGTCCGTAACTCTCCTCTCTTTAATTAATGAAGGCAGTAATGTGATCTCCTGAAACCTCCTTCCTCCAGGCTGAGAAAACTCCATCTTTCAGTCTTCATAGGACACATGCCTCAACTTCCATTTCCGTGGGCCGCTGTTGAACTCAATGCAGTTTACAAATACTGAAGACACAAAACTGGACACAGTAATCCTGACATCTTTTGAGTGCTGGGCAAGAGGAATAACCACTGGAGCTGCTATCCATGCCATTAATAGTACTGCACAGGATGTGGCTGGAATTCCACACAAGTGCTCTGGTTGCTCACATTCAGCTGGAGATTAGTGTCTTGCTTTCTATGCAAATTAGCTATCATGCACTGTCCCTTCCTCTAGACCTTTCTGGAAATGGGTTGGAGGACCTCGGGGGTCTTTAGTGATCTTGCTCCCCCCCTACTGGGTCAGCCTTTGGTCGACAGTCCATGTGCGCTTCTCAGCCTCATTTCTGTGCCTCATACTGTGCTGTACTTGTCTCCAGAATCCAGAACAAGGATGTTTGTCCCAGAGAAGTGCAGCCCTACCCCCATATGGTCCCCCTCTCCAGTCACATCCTGTTCTTGTTCACACTGTGTTATTACCAATAGTCCTTGCTTGGCTCCACAAGTATCCTTGGTGTTTGAGACACACATTATCCCTGTTATCTTCTAGGCTTCTACACATGGGCAGACTGAAATTTTGATTTGCATTTTCTTTCTTGCTTGGGAGTCCATTGTGCCTAATACCACTGTGAGTAGTGGGAGAATGGTATGTCCGTCTGGATATGGATGGGGTAATGTATAGATGCCCACAGTTCTGAGCACCTTGGAGGCACGGAGATGTTTTGACATGAGTTTAGCTATTATTGATATTGTAGACAAATAAAAGAGGTTTACCAGCGAGTGCAATGGGTCTCAGTGCTGGTCAGTGCCATAGGGAGACAAGTCCATAGCTTGTCCTTTCAGAGAAGATGGCCTATACGTGATAAGGTATTTTTCTCTAGGACTCTTAATTTTTTGGCCTGTTTTGTTGCTCTGGAAGTTTTCCAGGCCTCTTGGCTACATATACATGTGCTAAAATGGGCTCTACAGGCACAATAGCAAAGCTTAGCATCTTTATGAACCTTTTTATTATTACTTGAGGGAAATAAATGGCTGTTTACATTATGCATGAGCATGCTGTGGTACTGCATTACTCTGTCTTCCATTAATATGTCTTGTTCTCTTTCTTTATCAGCTAATGCTCATGATAATTTCAGGGGTGCATCTTAAAGCTCAAACAAATGAATATCATAACCCAAACAGGTGGAAGAACATGATATTAGGCTTTTGCATATTCTAATACATGAAACAGCCAGCCAGATAGTTATGTTTTAACAACATTATCAAAACAGAGATATATCTCTGTAATAAAATTTACTGTTGCTGTAACCATTACACTTAGAATGATTACATGGTTATAATAAAAATGCAGTGGTTATTTGCTACATTAATTAGCTGTTGATTTAATGTTATACAAATGTGAATCCTTTCAAGTAATCATATTTCTTGCTGACATTTCTGAATAGGACTACCAATTAGTTAAACATGGATAAATAGCAGAGCTGATTATAGTTAAGCCACAGCAGAAAACAGTGGAATAAGGCCTCGTAATTTTAAACTCTCAACATGTTAGTTTACAAACCATGTTGTTGTTAATACAAACTTTTGATGCATTAACAACCTTTTTAAATAAACACATGCCTTTGATATCCACTACACAGCCAAAGTTGCCAAAGAATGAAATGTTCTCTCCCTGTGCTGAACTTTTCTGTGAGATCCCGTGTTTCTGTCTCTCCCAGCAAGCCCAGCTGCCAATACTTAGTGGTTTACCCCACTCCATCTCAAGGTGAAATCGAGGGAGACTTTGTTTTAGTGGTTTGGAATTTATCGCAGTGTCAAGATGTCTCTGTAAGTGTTGAAAAACTTTTTCTGTAATGAAAGGCAAATAGTATGATCCAAACATGAAAATGTGTACAGCTAAACTGTCTTCTTCCTTGACTTCCTAACTGTCAGACCTCCTGGAAACTCAGAAGACACAGCTTACCCTGTGCTAATGGGGTTGTTTCATAAATCTTCCTCATAATAAGGATGCTTGCAGAATCCCTCTGCCTCTTGCTTACCTGTGCAAACCAAAGCCACATCCTCAGATGATGTTTTCCATGGGGTTTATTTCCAACAACTTGTGCTTAACTTGCTGGATGTGCATGATTTCCATCAAGAGCAGTCCTGAGCTTAGGTAAAATTTGTGAGTCTGAAAAATGACATGTTTAATCACATGTAAATACTTCATTGGTTGAATCCCTTAAATAAAAAGTAAATTCCCTAATTAAAGTGCTTTCTTTCTAGTGATTATATAACAGTCTGTGAACTGGAGGTGACTTGGAGATTAATAATATGTGGTGTTTGCTCTAGGCATTTTTTAAATAAAATATTTTTCCGTGCCATCTCTTGTATAGTTTTCCTTCATATAGCTTTCTATTTTGGCTGCTTCCCTCCTAAATATATTAAAAGAACATACAGTATTTCTTGAAGGACTCTCTCCTACATAACAGATACATTTTTCTGTGTAAGACATTTGCCTAATCAATAAACCGTCAGTGCCATAAGACTGCAACTTAATGTCTTTAGAAGTTTGCATGAGGGTTTTTTACATTTGCAAAACTATAATTAGTCAGGACTTTTTTGAGTGGTATTAGGAGTTAAAATCAGCCAAGTTCATTCTCAGTTTGTTTAAGCAGCAACAAGCCAATTCAGTCAATCATGCCTACTGCTAAGCTGTTTCACAGAAAGCTATGCAAAGTGCAGTAAAAACATCCACTTTTTCCTTGAAAAATGGTTAAACACTGTAAAAATTGTATTTCAGAGACTGATTAGGATGTGAACTTTTAATCTGCCTGCAAACTACACAAAGTGACAAGTTCTTCTGGCTTCTGCAAATCTGTATTTAAATGGTCTGTATTTAAAAATTCATTCATTCATCAGAACTCCTCATCTTGTACATGCAAAAACTACCACACATTTTGTATTTGGATTCAAATTTTTACAGTACTCACACACCAAGGTGGTACAAAGAAATTTGGGGAACAGAAAAAAATACACGAAAGAGCTATTGTAAAAAATATGGATTGGTAGCATATTTTCTTCATTGTTTTATTTGTTCAAAACAATATTTCCTCTGAAGGACTGACTGAGGAAGAAATATATACTTACACATGAACCTCAGGCCATAGAAAACCCTTTACCTTGGATTTTATATTTGGCAGACAGAGCTGAAGCCATCAGAAGGGAAAGAGGTGAACAGAAAGTAAATTATGATTTTAAGTGCTTTGGTTTGGAAAGCTGGATCCACTGGCCTTTTTGCTGCCTTGTCTTTGTCATGTAGGACTTGCAGATAGCTCTGGTGGTAGATGCCAGAAAGACCCACACAGTCATGGACAGATTTTAATAACCTGCTCTTAGCCAGCTTAAACTTCCCTTCTGGTAAACAGTGTCAGGCCTCCACTCCGGAAGATAATTCCATTTATCTGTTACTGTCTGGACTAACACGTAAGCATCCATTAAAATCTCAAGTCTCTACTAGTGGGACACACACCTACATTTAAAACAAGGTATGTGTTTAACTGCTGTTCAGAGCAGGTTTTTTTTTATTAGCAGGATTTATTTTTAATTACACAAACAGAAAGAAGAACAGCATTAGGGTGTTTGGTTTTTGGTGTTGTTTTTAATTTATGACTCGTTTTATGTTCTTGTAAACCTAAATATTTTTAGACAAGTGGTTTGCACTGTCAGCTTTGAAAAAAAAACAAAAAAAACCAGCAGCACATCCAGTTGGAGTTAGCAGCCAGACTTCAAGTTCTTAATTATTTAAGACTTAACTATTTTTATTTTTCTTGTTGTGTGACATATATCAAACCCATTTTCACACTTGCAAAGACGAAAGCAGTATCTACTTTGGGAGGCGTTTTTGCTCTAGTTCTGGCTTTCTTGTTTCTGCAAAGTGCAAAAGAAAACAGCCAAAGATATCAGTCATCCCTTGTGCTTTAAATGTAGAGAACCTTAGGAATAGAAGGAGAAGGTGTTTGGTACATGGTGAAAGCCATGCAGTTCTTGAAAGCCATATCCATTTGTAAACCTCCAAGAACCCCAGTCCGTATAATACTTCTTGGCAAAGTTTCATGGCTTTGCTGTCCCCATAGGGCAAAAGCTTTTTCTTTTATCCGATTTGATCCTCTCTCATTTCATTTAATATCTTTTGCCCCACATCCTCATGCTGCACCTCTGTGAAGAGCCTGTCTCTATCTTAATGACCTCCTCACAGGTAAGGGAAGGCTGCTGTTAGATCCCCCTGAAGTCTTCACTTTCAGAGGCTAAAAACCCTGCAGGTCATGTGCTCCACCTTGATGTCCCTCCACTGAATTAGCTGCACTTGATCATTGTCTTTCCTGTGCTGGAGGCCTGAAACTTCAGTGCTCCTGATGATTGCTTCGTAGAGGAGAATGGTGAGCTGTGCTTCTGGTAATCCAGCCCAGGATGCTGCTTGCCTTCTTGGCTGTCAGGGCATCCTGCTGGCCCGTATTCCCTTTTGTAGATGTATATTGTTATCTGAAAGGGAATGTTACTCAATTACTAGAACTTGATAGAGCTAACCAAGCCCCTGTGGCAGGAGCTGGTTAACTACTTATACTCGGCAGAATTGCTTGGCCTCACTCATCAACAAAGTGCTCTGTTATTCTCCTACTAGTTTTGGCTGATCCTGGAATCTGTAAAGGCTGTGTACTTAGGTCTGTCACATATTTGGTGAATTGTAAATGTTCTGTGCGCACATTTTCCCACATGTGATACCTGATAATCCCCAGTGATGGTGACCTGCTATTTTGAGCATGGAGTTGATGCATTATTGATTAATCCAGCTTAGACTGCACTTAAAGTGGTTGTACTCTAATTACATCTGGTGTCTAGAAATAATAGTTTAGCATTTCAGAGGCTTCTTGGAAGAGATGGGGTTTTCTGTACTGCAGAATGCTTACTCTGATGGTATTTTTGTCTTCTTAGAAAAAAAAATGTGTATCTTTTAACAGAGTATTCTTTTAATCTGGTTGCTTTTATATAGCAATAATTTATCATTAGTAAGCTTCTTTTTCCCTGTGGATGTTTCATTTTAGCAGTACAATTTGTTACTTGCAAAGAAAATAATACATCACATGAAACCACTGTACTGTAATGTCAAAATGAAGCTTCTTTGGTGAACCTTTTCCTTTCTGTGTGTCTGTGTGTGATTTTTTTGGTCAGTTACTCCTGTTTTATTAATGCTGAATTCTTTTAAAATATTTTATCTTAATAGTTTCTGGCTGTGCCCATTAGTATACTCCCTTGCTTTCTGACGTTGAGAGCAGAGATATAGCTAAGTTTCATGGTTTAAAAAATAGGTCTCTAGGTAACTTTCACATAAAAATGTTTTATTTTCTTTATGGGTACTAAAAAGGAACCCTTTAGCATCATGCTGATTGTGAAACATTTCAGATTGTGCTGCTGTTGGAAGTAGGCTTTATGTAGTAATTTGAAGAGAGGAGATCTACATTTTCACACATACTCTATGTGATTTCTTGGGTGAATAATTTCAATAAAATTATCACTTAAAGTAAAATCAGTTTAAAATATAGTCAGTTCAGTTATTGATTAAAAGACAGTCCAATGAGATAAACTGTTATCAACATTAATAGGTGCTAGAGGTGTGTTACTTAAGCCTGAATTTCAGAAGTGCTACCAAATCAGGCATCCAAAATCTTCATGTTTTGTATGCATTTTGGATTGCATTCAAACATTTGGGGTACAAATGTTTACCATACTTCTCCTTTTCTTTGTGCTCTGATAGTGCATAAAATACCTGATGCATACAGTGGTACTTGATGTGTTAGGTGATGTCTGGGGAAGGTAGTCTCTTTCGTGAAAAATTTATTATCTAGGTTTAAGAGCAGGAACTGCAGGTGGGCCCAGATGTTTAAGGAGTGTAGTAGACCCAGCAGACAAGAGAGATCAACGTGAGAAGTAACAGTGGTAGTGCCCCACTTGTTGAAAGAAAATTTATTCTGCAGGGTAATGGGGGTGGAATGCAACAAGGGAGACTTGTAATCAAATATCCATAAATGGATCTTCTGCTAGTGGATACTTGCTACAAGCTTTTGCTAGAGCAGGAATGGGACCGTTTGAAAATGCTTAAGTGGTGAGGTTTGTGGCACAAGAGTCAAGAGTCAAAACCCTGGCAGTGGAGAACAAAATTCCCTTTTTTGTTCAGTTGAGATGGGGAGAGCTGCTTGGGGACAGTGAGTTGGTCAAAGTGACAAAAGGAAAAACTGTTTCTTGCCACAGAATTTGAGCTAACAGGGAATGGGAGAAGGGTGTCAAAGGCAGAGAGGAGCATGCAAACGGAAATGTGTTACATTAGATATTTTGTCTGTGTGGACAGATGGAAACAGGCATGCCTTGGGACATTATAGTAGGTTGTGTAAATGTAGTTTAGCTAAAGCTCAGAAGGATTCAAAGTGAGATATATTTATTTATTTATTTGTTTGTTTGTTTGTTTGTTTGTTTATCTTCAAAAGACTTTATAGAAAGGAATTATTGAAATTAAATAATGCTGGTAATGTGTTTGGGACAAGCTTTAGAGAAATAAATGTTCAGAGTCATCAACATTTTCTTATCTTAGCAGTCTTTATTTGGCAAAAGTTTAGTGGAATTGCTAGCAAGAGTGTCAGTTTGTAATGTCTGAGACATGACACTTAATCACGTAAATGTCTAAATGTTACCACCCATACAGAGAAATGGCAAAGAGTTTGGCTTGTCTAAGGGCCCCAGCCTGTAGCTTTCCAAGAATAGCAAAGGATCAAAGTGCAGTGTACCTTGATTGCTGCAGAGAGCAGTGGTTGCACAAGAGCACCAGGAAATGTACAAGAACATTGCAATGTTTGTGCTTTTCTGACCTAGGTTTCTGAGCATCAGATGCCAAGTATTCTGCAAAAGCACAAAGGGAAAAGAGAGATCAAGAGGAGAAAAAAAACTCCTAAGTTGTTGAATTCCCTGATGGTTCAATTGTAACTCAATATAATAAGTAAAAATGCTTATTGAGTTACTGTATAAAATATAAACCATTTTAGCACCTATGTATCGTGACTTAAAAGCAAACTTCTCTTTGGTTTCTCATTCAGAGTAAAATAACAGTACCTCTGTTGATCGTAAAGGAATGCAACCTTGTGGCAGATGTATATTTTTTTCTTCCTTTGTAATATGGCTGAGCAATATATGAAAATCACAATAAGCTTAATCCTCATGAGAACAATAAGGACAATAAAGTCACAAATGGTCTCCATATGTCCATGTGAAGTCTTATGCACTGAATAAAGTAGATGTCACAAGACTGTAAGTTTTTTTCTTTCTCTTAAATCGACAGTCAATTAGCTTTGTCTGGAAGCTCTGTTCCTTTGCATAGCTTTTAAGATCTTGTAAAGCTTTACAACTATTCTAGAGTAATTTTCTTTTTATTTACACGTCTTTTTTCCTAGCATAAAGGGCTTTTTCTTTGTCTGTGCATGCACACAGATGCGTGTCTAAGCAAAACAAATTTTCTGTTTGATTTTGCTTTGTGCAGTCTGCCTGGTTGTAAAGTGTTTTTCAAGGCTGTGCTGTAAACCTTGCCAATTCTGCAGCACACACAGGCTTTCAGAAGGCAGTCAGAGCCATCCCAAAATTCCTTGGGGAATTTAGTTTGTACTGTGTGAATACAGCATCTCTCACAGTGGCATCCTGTGGGTGAGCAGAGTTTCTTGTGAAGAAAAAGAATGCAAATAATTAAACAACAACAATAACTAAGTGTGTCTCTGTACTACCTGTTCATGGTAAGAGGAACTGAGATTCTGGGAGGTGGTTTTGGGGATTTTTTTTTTTAAGCTCAGTCCTTATCTTTTAATCTCACCATCACATGTTAGGTGAAGCATGAAGGCAATGGAAACAGTTACAGATTTGTTAAAATTTGCACTAAAAGTGCAATAATATGGAAAAATATTAATTGCAATATTTCGTTACTAATGATAATAATAATAACAATTATTATTATTGTTGTTGTTGTTATTTAGTATGTGGAGTTATTTTGATAAAAATTAACCTTGAAACTTACGTTTAAAGAAATGTGTAGGCACAGAGATCTTTGAAGACATCTGCACTGTAGCTTGATGGGATATTATAAACAAAGTAGCTTTCTTTATCTAGAATCTCTCTACCTGTAAGTATTTCTTAGAGACCTCCAGAACAGGACATTCATGTGAAAAAAGAATCAAAAAAGGCTATGCTAAAAACCATTACAAGTCTGCTCAACATCTCCCCCTGTTCTGCCAGCCTACAAGCAGTAAGAGGACAGTCTATTTTCATTTTGCTGCTTGACCCTGTGGTTAAACAAAAATAGACAGTATGGCTCAACATTGAATAAAGAACTGTTGAATAGCTTATAAAATTGTTATGACATTTATGGCATTTGAATAATTTGTGGGGGTTGAGGAAGAAGGATGAATGTGAGAAATTTACTGTGTATTGTCTCCGTTCAAGAAGGTTTTTAGGTATGTGTGTAATTGCAGACAAATTGAAAACAATGGGTAAACATGGAGAGTTAAAGACATGCTTAAATACTCTCCTTACCAAGGCTTAAGCACCCAATAAACCTGCAGCGCACTTGTAGTACAGATATGTCATGTCAACCCTCCCCTTCTAACTTTAGTGAAGTGTTATGGGTACATCTGCTGCTTCCAGTGAAAAATAGACAGGATTTGAAGTGATAGCTGTTGCTGCAGGAGTTTTCTGTAATAGCTGCCAAATGGGAGGGAGGAGGGGAAGACCGCAGCAGAGGAAGCAGTAACCTTCCTGCTTCAAGAAAAGAAACAAATCAATCAGTAGCTCTATGCAGGGAATTGGAGAACCTGCCCAACATCTGTCAGATGAAAACTGACACGCTGCAGCAGAATCTGCTTTGTTGCCAGCCACTGTGGGTGTTCTGCCTTCAGAGGTGTATTCTGAGAGCTTTTTGAAGTTCTTACATGGTACAAAGGTGGTGTATCAGTGGCACTGCACCCCTACATATATTTGAAGCAGTAACTCAAGAGTCAATAAAGAGTCAATAAATATCAACAGCGCTTTATATCTTTCATATTCTTCTGTAAAGATCTTGTTTCTGGATTACTACAAGCAATGTCACACTTTGATACAACCAGACCTCTAACCAAACTGTGCAGTGAGTACAGCAGAAATTGTAGTGGTTGCTTCAGCAGGAGTAAATGGTTGAGAGGGAAGTCTCAGTAGAGTACTTAAATTACCCAGTTCATGATAGTGTGCAGAAACACCTTTTTAACCTCAGGAGCTCCCTGGGAAGTGCAACACCCTGGAACTGTAAGTTTGAAAATATCTATGCAATTTTTGCCCTTTTCTTCATCAAAAAATTATGCATGATGAAAAAGAGCCCAGTAGAACTATAATGTGAATAAGCAGCAACACATAAAGTGTCTTGTACCCTTCACATTTAATTGTCTTTGAATCACAAGCAAAGTACATTTGGAATGAGCCCTTCTGCTTTTTATAGCAGACCGCTTACTGCTTCTGACTTCCTCTGCTAATACTCATAGGTAACTTACTTTGATGGCATCTCTTGACAATTCATGCATCTACCTTTGTTTTAGGGACATGCAGTTTTGAGTTGCAGCCAGATGGTCTAGACAGATGATTAAAAAGTATGAAATGATACACCAGAGCACTTACCTCCTGCTGCTCTGTCACATTGAACAAACACTTAATGAAATCTGAAGTGTAATAGCTAAAAATATATACTGCAGTACAATGGACTTTCACACATCCTTCTGGGATATAATTGTCTTTAAATACGGCTTCTAAAAAAAAGTTATCTTTTGGTTCTATTTCTGGACAAATTCCTAGTGAGCTGATGACCATGAGCTGGGCAAAGAACATAATTATTTATTCTGTGTTGGGAATTTCATATCACTTATTCTGGAAATTGTCCATAAAAATAAGATTGTTCTTCAGCATGGTTTGTTATTCACCAAATAATTTGCTGACAACCTTGTTGAAGGGAATGTTTGCGAGCAATTAATTTTGAGATTCTGTAATTCAAAATTTGAGCCTTTTAATGAGATACAGCGCATGTGTTAAGCTTCTGCCTTTGGCCTTTAGAGCATAGCTCTTAGAATCAGATTTCTCGTGTACAATTACAAGCTCAGTATTTACCTTCCTAGAACATTCTGTAATCATTTATACTTGCTGTACATTTGCTGGAAAGTTTGCAGAAAGCAATGTACAAAGGGCAGAGACATACGCACCATGAGTGTCCTTAGAACTTTGAATAAATATTCATCAAATATATTCATTTTTCATTCTGCTCCTCATGATATTAGATGTTAGCAAAGCTAATATCAAAGCATCAAAGGTGTGACAAATCTTCCAAAATGGTGTTGAAATTATGATAGGTAGAGTTCAAAAGTGCAGACCAGAAAGGGTAGCTTTTAACTGAAAAAACTTAGTAAAGTAAACACCTTGGAATTCTGTTCTCCTGCTTCATGCATATGAAATGTGATTTTATTCTGGTGTAATTTGAGCCCAGCGCTGTGGAGAACAGCTTTAGTAGATCTCTAAAACTCTGATCAGATCTTACTGCTCACATGCCCTCTGATTTGTATTTGAGAAGAGATCACTTTTACAAGAACTAGCCTATGGTAATGTGATGCTGCAGGGTAACACAGAGGCTGTTGCAATTTCTAGTTGTTGTGGAATGTAATTTTTCCAGCTATTAATAAAGCTCTCCAATTTTGGTGAATTTATAGAATGCCTAGATTCCCTAATGCAAGAGGGTTATAGGTTAAATCTATGTCTAGTGAAAGATTTATTCACTTAATTACATTTTTCCCAAAAGGGTTTCATCACTATATAAGATAATACATGAATGTACCCAGTCTTTTGTTTTAGCTTGAATACACTTTTAGGACTTTTGGATCCCAGTAGCAATAAATTCTAGACCATATTTTACCTTGAAATGTAACCAGGGGTAGAGGGCTTCCTTTTATGCAGCTGTGAGCATGTAACAACACACATGCCCTTACGCATGCATATATTGACAGGAGTTGCATCAGTGTTGTCATAACCATTAGGTCTGCTAAAATGACCACAAATTTACCAATGAAAACAAAAAAAATAATTAACCCCTTCCCTGAACAACAACAAAACTTGGAAATCATGTAGTGAGGAGCAAATCTTTTGCCAGTGCATGAACATGGACAGTACTGTGAAGTTACCCAAGTTTGAATACGGCAATTTCAATGTATCTGCATGTATTCAAGAAGAATGAGTATTCCTGCTTTTCTAGCTCAACACATGGCGTCAACTCGAGTGGTGAGAGGCTACAGTGCAGATTTCAGTTGCCAGCTGCAACATGTTACTTTACTTGTGTTTTTTTTTAAGATCACTGGTACTTGGAATAGGAAAGAGAAATTTTTGCAAATGTTCTAAACTGTTAATCATCCCATTTAAAATAGCATTTCAAAGAAGTCAAACATGCTGAGGTTTTTCCATCCTGGGTTGTTGGGGTTTTTCTGCTTTTGTTCTGTAAAGAAACTTGAACTTAAAAAGTCATCTTAATCACTGTTTTGAAGGTGTGATCCGTGGTTCTTTTCCCACAAGATGCTGAGTATTTTGTTTCAGCTGCGCACGGTGGGTCATCTTGTGCATGGCAATATCCTACACATGTGAGTAGTCCTCTGCTCACTTTGGGAATCTTTCGCTGACCTGTTGGGGTTTTTTTTGTGGCTTTGCTATGCAGGGTGGCACTCTTGGAGTACCAGAAGTAGGTTCCTAAGTATTACTGCTTGATGTAATTGCTCATGACACTGAGGTTGCAGTGATGAATTCGCCATTCAGAATGTTTCTCAGAATACATGCAACATGGATGTGTATTTCTACATGTAGACTGACCATGTCACATCTGGATTTCCAGGCCTTCTGGGTCAGGTTTCTACCTCCTAGGAGCTAGATAGTGGCAAAAAGAGAAATTCAGGGCAGCCACTACATTTTCTGACTCAGATTTTCTCTGTAAGATGAGATTGAAGTGTAGAAGGATTATACAAAATTGTGGTTATCAGTACATGTTTTTAGTCACTTTTGATTTCTTGAGGTTTTCAAATGGGAAAGGTTATTTCATATGCACCTTCTGGGGTGAATTTTCTAATCAATAGCATCTTTAATTTATATCAGGATTAGCTAATGGGACCCTTTAAACAGCATTAGTTTCAGTTTATAATTGTCATGTCCACTTTGGTTTGAACAGAGTGATCCTCAGAAAACATGGGAAGGATTACAGCAAGTCACAAAATATCTCTCTAGTGCTCTCTCACATATGCAGCATCTGGTTCCTGAGTTTTATTCATATTTTCTGTTCAATTAATAAAGCAATGGCTTTTATATGGAGGTTTTGTGATCCTACGGGTTTTAAGTTTCCTGTAAGCTGCTTTTATTTTATGATTCTAAAAATGTCACTTGTGAGCTCCTTAAAATGCTTTTATTGTTCCTTTTTCCCTGATGTTGTAGATGCCACCAGCTTTGTTTTAAGGCTATCCCTCAACAGCCGTTTATGCCTTGTTGCATCCATCATGTGTCAGACAGTTTCTCTGTCAACTGCCAGGAGCACTGGAAGCTCAATTGTCAGGATTTAAGGTGAATGAAGAGCAACTTGACAGGCAGAAATTATGTTTCCCATATGAAAAAAACATCCATTCATAGTTTCTGGCAAATCTTGGGGCTGTTTGAGCCAACACAAGAATGTGGTTCAGTGGGAACAGTGTGCAGCAAGGGCACACCAAGACCAAGAGTCCTTTGGTCAGCTCAACAAACAGGCAGAAAAGCCTTTCACTCTTGAGTGTTTCTGTGATTATGGTCACCAAGATGTTTTCACCAAGAATTCATGATACTGTGTTATTTCTAACTTGCAAGCAATCAGGTAGCCCACTGTTTTAACAAAGTGTGAGCCTTGCAGGTTTCAGGAATTCATGTGCCAAGACTTACTGGCTGTGCTCTTCATATTATTGTCACTGCCCTTAAGGAAGTTTTTGCAGTTTTGTGTAAAATGCTTCAATGTTCTTCCTAGAAACCAGAGCTACGCTGCTGAAGTGGGACATCACATCACATGAAAAACAAATGGCAAATAAATGGTGGTCAGCTGTCTTCCAGACTTCACTCCTGGGGCTTTTCCCCACAGCAAGGCGAAGTACAAACTACTGTTGAGGATTTGATTTGCTGGGATACCTATGCCATGTAAAGTAAAATGCTGTTGAAATGCATAAATAGATTTATGTAAGCCCTCTGTATTTTGAAAGCAGACTGAAGTGATTTCAGATTAACATCTTCATCTAAAGTCATTTCCAGACAAAAGCACAGTACTTGAAAAGCTACCCTTGATGAAGTAATTCCTATATATGTATGAGCATTTTCCCTAGTCCCTGTCACCATAGTAACTGAGACCCAGATTCACAAAATCATGTAATTCCCACTTAAGCACCTGAGTACCTCTGAAGTTCTGGGCCTA
Source organism: Pachycephala philippinensis (assembly GCA_013397055.1). NCBI lineage: Eukaryota > Metazoa > Chordata > Aves > Passeriformes > Pachycephala > Pachycephala philippinensis. The sequence continues at coordinate 195,619 of VWZT01001078.1, forward strand.
AGTATTTCTCAAGTAAATGCCAACTCACTGTACAGGCCTTTTATCAATTGCAAGAAATTACCCTTTCTTTATAACTCTTTTTTCCTCTTGAGCAAGAAAGCTCTGGCAGGGGAATCTGATGATGCTTTGTAGTCATACTGTGGTAATATGTTATAGAGGTGGTTCCAAAAGGTTATTCTGGAAACGATCAGTTTCTGAGCTTCTGGACATTTGGGATCAGAGTACTTCATCACCACTGTGGGTCCATTTTATGTAGTTGACTCGTTTTGACATGAAAGCATTTTTTCTTTGTTTCCCTTCACCTTGTATTTTGCAATTTTTCCAGAGAAACATATTAATGAGTTGGCAATACATGTGTGATGTGTGAGCACTGATATTTGTAGTTGATATCTTTCAAGATTAGGATCAAGGCCTTATTTCAGAGCAGGAATTGGAGTAGAAACCATCAGATAAATCTCAGCATTGGGAAGATGTCTTCCAAGTGGCTCATCCTACCAGGGAGATAGGCAGCTCTACTCTTCACAGGCGATAGACTCTGGTGTATCCATTTTCTGATAACCACAAGAGTGATTGACTCCTCAGACTTCAGAAGGAAGATGGTGGAAGAAGATTGTTAGCCATGATGCCTTAGGTTTTAGCTTTTATATTTTTCAAATTCTGCATTCCCAGTGTGTAACTCTGAAGTGTCCTGTAGCCTGTGAGCTGCTGTTCTCTCATGCTAAGACAGACATAACAAAGCCTCTCCAGGCCTGCTCTCCAAGGACACCCAGACCGTCCTAGGCCCAAAATGTGTAAACCAGCATCTTGAGAAGGGGGGCAAGCTGAGGGGAAATTACATCATTAGCTAAAGTTTAATTGGTGAAATTGTGTTGATATGCAAATGGACCAAACCTATAAAAGTGTGAAGAACTCGTGACTCGTCGTCCTTCTTGGGTGTAGCCTTTGGCCTGCCCAGGGTGTACCTCTGAAGGCCTTTCAAATAAATATCCACCTTTATTCCCTTACTCCTGTCTAGTCTCTGCTTCTAGGCTGGCCTCTTTAGGCATCAGCCATGTGGGAGTGCTTGGGACCCACACACCTTGTCACAGCTGTTGGGCTTAGATCCATGGCACTCAGGATGGCTCAGGGGTGGGCTTGCTCGGAGCAGGTGCAGAGAAACTCTGGTACACGGGAGTTGCACAGGCTTGTCTGTACAACTGCTCTCCTCCTGCCTTTCAAACCTACCTTAGTCCCAGGCAATACCACCCCAAAAAGAGTAAATAAGTAATGGAAGACTCAGTGAGCATATGTCTGTGCTTGACTCACACAACATAGAATAAGCTCAACTGTTGTTGGTGAGTGTGAGAGCTGCTGGGTTATGCTTTTGCAGCTACTCTTCGTTACTCACGCCTGACAGTCTAAAATATTAGGCAACATGCAAGTAAATCAAACTTACTTGATAGCAAATCCATTTTGTAATCAAGTCATGGACTCGTTGTCCCATGTCCATTCTCTGGCACCTACAGGGAAAACAGATTGGCCAGAGTCAGAGTGTCTGGGGTATGTGACTCACTGTTTTAGGAAAAAGTAGTTTGCTGTAGTTTTTTAAATGGCTACAAAACCCCTAAAAAAGAAAAAAAAAAAAAAACCACCATGGCTGAAGATATCACAGAAGAACACAGTTTAAAGGCCAAATCTGATCTGGAAATAAATTCCACTAAATAAAAGTTAAACAAAGAATAATGTTTAAAAAAGACTGGAAGCAATGGTATGTTATTTAAGATTTTAAAAAAGGCTAGCTTATAAAGTTTTTTTAGCACCCTAAAAAATATTTAACTTCTTATCTGACATTACTTAAAAGGTTAGCCACTGTAAAACCTTGAGAGTGTGGAACCATCAGAACACCTAAGTGGGATTTTTTTTTTCTGAATCAACCTTTACAAATTTATATTCATTATGCTGCTGAAAATAGCAAAGTGTTATGCTCCAGTTGATTATTTCCTTTTTCTGTGATTATTTCCAAGAATAAGAAAACAAAGTGTAGTAACTTCTTACCAGTTACCAGCAAGTATCTCTGTAGCAGGTAGGCAGGCCTCATGGCAGTGATGCTTCCTGGCATTAGCAGTTAATTGGACACTGCAACGCTGAGTCTCCCCAGCAGGAGCTCAGAGCACGTGGAAAAGTCAGAGATCAGGACTTATAAGTAAGATTGGGAAGAGGGATGGTTGGGCTCCAAAGACGCTGAGGTTAAGCTGGATAAGTGTAACTGTGTATGGTACACAAGGCATTTAGATGCCTTTGGCACAGAGTGGAAGGTTTTGGACATGTCCAGGGTGAGACACCTTAGCCTGAAGCAGACCTCTAGCTTAGGTCAGATGAGCTTTTTGATGCAGAGCCTGTGGTCTTTGGCTGGCTCTAAAGTGATGTGCTCTGGTTTCCACAGTGTAGAGTCTTACAGTGATATGAATTTCCATGTGCACACCCTTTAATTTGTTCCTGTAGCCTGTGAATAGGATATTACACATATTCATGGTAGAAATGACACCTCTGGCTGGTATTGTGCTGTCTCAAGTGTTCACCATTGAAGCAAATCTTGCATTCTTTGTTTCTGTTCAGGGGATGCCTAAATATAAAACTTATGGTCTATGCTAGGTAAGAGGAAAATACAGTGACTTTAGGTGTTTGGTGTAACTTATGAGGAAAATACTATATTGAAAACATCTCATGCTGAAGTTGCCTAGACTCCAGCTGAGGTGATATGCTAGTCCATGCACAAAGTCTTCCTATGTTTGTTTTTAACTTTGCTTCCTCCTAGTGACTCCTAAGATTTGCTGCAGAAATAGCTTGAATTTTAAGACATGAATGATTTAAAAACTGATTCATATTAATTTTTAGTTTTTCAATTTGGCAATTAGTTTGTGCAAATACAGTTTGGAATGGTTTTCTCATTAATTGTTTGATGTTTATGGCTAGTCATCCTTAAATGGTTCCCTAAAATATGGGGTTTTTTTTCCATTTCTTTCCTGGTTACTTGAATACCAGGTAGTGAATTTTCCTTTAAAGAACCTATGGTATAAATTTTCAGAGTAATTTGTGTCATAATGAATGAAAATACTAGGTTTCATGGGTGTTTTTACAAATCTCTGGCACTTGTTCAAGTACTGAAGTAAACAGATCTGGCTGATCTTACTTAGAAAAAATATCCACAAAGTGGTTTTAAAATCATGTAGCTATTGATCTTCCCTCTCTACACAGAAAAACAACATTTAATTTCAAAGAAAACAGTTACCCAGGGGTTTCTGCCACATCTAGAAAGTTACAGGCGTTAGAGACTTCTGTCAGGGAGAGGAGTTATAATTGTGTGTTAGAACAAACTGTACCAACAGGTCACTTGTAGTATCGGATTTTGTGGATTTTATGAGTCCTTCTGACTGTTTTGCTCTTTTGATTACATGCAGAGCCATAATACCACCCTTATTTGTAGTTTGCTCTGTCAGTGTGCCAGGCATGACACTGAACACCTTCTGAATGAGCACTTTGAAATGAGTAATGAGGGTCAACACCTCTCAGTCAGGGTCTGTGCTTCTCCTAGGCTTTGTTCATCAAAGCATCTTTTCCTGCAGGAAGATGTTTTGTGGACATTAAAGAGCCCCTGCTCTTCTAAAGCTGTTGTGCAAGGGAAACTCCAGGCATTCTGCTGAGCTGCCAGCTTTGTGGAGCTGGAGAGAGGATTTGTTTGGTGAGGACCGACTATGACCCTTTGTAAGCAAATGGGTATTTCCACAGTGTGTCTCCAGTGAACTGGACAGGGGAATAAATGTGAGGGATTGTAATGCTTCAATTCAGATGGCTGAGTGTGACTGTCTAAAGAAAGTAATGCTTTCAAATACTGGCGGGGTTGGGGGGGGGTGGAATTTTTCCATCGCCTGCCTGTGCCAAGTGGAACTTATGAGGTGCATTCCATCTAATAATTTATTTTGTCTCCAGGGAGTAAATAAACAACAGTCATGTCAATGGGTAAGATCCTAATCACTCTCGTGCAAGCAGTAATGGGAAAAAGTGGGGTTCAGAATGAGTGCCCTTCAAGTAAAATGGTCAGAAAAGAAGTTTATGTGTATGTAACTAGTGAGGAGAAACAAGGCAGTGTGCAGCTATTTCACAGTTAGCATGTGCTCTGAAAACTTTAAATTTGTACATTGTCAGTATGAGAAAGGAAATTGAAACAGAAAAGGGGACTGACTGAGGAAACTTTTGAGAGAGAATTATAAAGGATTATTTATCCTAGTGCTCTTCCTCATGCTAGTATTAATCCATGGGCAAATCCTTCTAATTTGGTGGATCTCCACTGGATTAGCTGCACAGGTTGCAGAGGTGGTATCGTATAGATTTCTGATGAAAACATTGCTGTAAGAGAAAAACAAACAAAAAACCAACAGCAACAACGAGAAACCAAACAAAACCCCGCAAACCTAAACCTTTACACGGGTTTTTTCATTAAGTTAATGTTTTGCTGAAGGGAGACAGATTAGGTAAAATTTTTCCTGCTTGAATATATTTGTTTCTTTAAAGCATTTATAGGGTTTAGTTTGCTTTTGTTTGCATTGGGAATTGACAATGAGAATATAACTCGGGGCTGTGACATACTGAATTGAATAGACCTTTTCTTTATGAAATAAGATATTAGATATTTCCTACCCAGAAGGCCTGTCTTTTTAGTTTGTAAACTGGAACATTCCCCTCATGGATATAGACGTAAGCTGTCACTTCTGTCAGCAAGTGAAATTAAAGAAAATTTGGGTTGTATGTTAAGAAGTATATCCTTTTCTATGCTATCCTTCTGTGCTGGCTTGAATGAGGATAGCCACATCTTCTTTTCCTTTTTTCGCTGTATACGTAGAGAGAAAAACATGTACAGAACTGCTACTGCACATGAAGTTAAGCCTGAAAGCAGGGGTGGGTCCTGCTCTGTAACAGCCACAGCAGTTTACAAGACCTTAGGAACTCTCACTAAAGTTGGTGGGAGTTTTTCCACTGGCTGCTTTGATTGCTGGAGCTGACTCTTAATTGATAAATGGGGAATGTTAAAACACTCTTACCCAGAAATGTAGCTGCAGCCACTGTTCATACTTCCCATGTGTACTTGTGTGCAGAAAGGATTAAAATGCCAGTTAAGGAATTTAAATTAAAAAAAAAAAAAACAAACCCAAATAAAATATTTTCTGACTCAGAAGTGATTTATTAATTTTATTCTTACAAAACCTATTCATTAAACAACAGCATGTCACGTCTTTTCAGTTTCTATAGAGCAGAAAACACTGTAATGATACTTCCAAGGCCCAAGGTAAGCATCTCTCAATACAAGTCCAAACTGGATTTGTGAATCTGGCTGGCATGACACTGAAAAAATGTTAAAATAGAAAATATTTTTAGATGTAAATGTGCAGCTGAAAAGTTTCGTTTGTAAAGTGCTACCTAAACTTGTACTTGAATAGGTAACTATGCTCTGCCTTCAGATCTGAATCTCCTGTTAACAATGGCAATACTTAAATTTTTATGAGGGTTTTTTATCAGCTACTGACTAGAGAATCATTGTACTGATGATATTTATGAAAACTCATATACAATCTAAATAAAAATGTGAATACAAATATGAAACATGTAAACCACAAAGTTCTTGAGCACATTTTGATCTTGCCAACTAGAGATAGAAATGTTTGCACCAGTTGGAATTAAAGTATGGAGGGAAGCAGACCTAACAATATAAGTTGCTTTTCAGCTTTTTACTAGCTGTTTTCAAAAGGTAGATTTGAATAGAGAGAAATTTATGTAAAACATATTTTAGAAGTATTTTAAGCCTAGCAGCATGGAAGAAAAGCCGTGTCAATCAGCTGAATTTTGGGAGGCTGTAATGGAAATGGTATAGTATGGGAATAAGTTTGTTTGCTACTGATCTTCTGCTGAGAGCTACAAAGAGCTGATGGCAAGGAGGAACAAGTGGCTTCTTGCACGAGAGAATGGCAGCCAGGCAGCAGCTTTGGAGAGCATCTCTCTCATCTGCCTTTGGGTATCACAGTGTCCCTAAGGTAGCTGAAGAAATAGTAGCCTTTACCTTCTGCAGAGCTGCCAGTGGCACTGTGGAGTGGTAGTTCTAATTAAACTATTAATTTGGGCTTCTGGATAAGATAAATTAGATAATGTGACTATTTCATCTAAATATATGACCTGATTATAGAAATCTTTAAGTATAAAGTTCATTACTAATTTTGTGTGTATGAACTGTATAAAATGAGACAGCAGGCTTGGTTGGGTTGAAAATTGACTCTTTGCCAGTGTTTGCTTTGAAGTGGAAAGGCATTTTGGCTTAGCTGTTGTTGTAAAGATACAAAAGCCTCATGGCAACTTTTAAAAATTATTAAACACCAGCTAACAGAGAGGTTTCAGAATACAAACACTCACAGGGAGGTGTGGTCAAGTGGGGGCATTTTCACTGCCTTCTCTCTGGACAGGTTTCATGATCTATGTATGTTCCAATCTGTGCTCCTGGGGACAATGAGAGGATGAGGAGAAGAGGTAGCTGCTCATAATGGGTCTTCAATGTCCTGCAAAGATGGAGCATGCAGCTTCCTCCCTGCCTCACCAGCCTGACAGCAAGGGACTGGGTTAAGTTCCTCAGCCTTTCTGCCGTCTTGCAAGTGATGGCACAGTTGTATCCATATTTAATGAAACAATTACCGTCTTAGTTGTTTCTTCCAAAGAGTCCTTTGGAAAGTGGGAATTTGTAATACTATAAAATGCCACTGCTCTTTGCAGCTGTGAGCTGTAGTAGATCAAGTTATCAGTTTTCTACCACAAGTCTTTAGTCCTGCTGCCAACGGCGACCTTATATATGGCTATAAATCTTCCCGGAGTGTAATAAAGGTGTACTGCATTTCACTGTAATGGGGTATGTCTTGCACAAAGACAAACAGCATTAGGAATTTTGTGTGTAATAGCTAGTGCTTCCCAATATCCATGTCAAAGCAGAGGATGTAGTACTGTGGGCTGCAGAAGTCATTGAGATGTATTGCAGTTTTCTGTCCCTGAGTACTCCGATTTTATCATGGCAGTGCTGCTCTAGTTCAGGATTTTGTGGTATTCATTTTATAAACCTTATTCTGAGGTGCTCGCAGCTTTTCTGCTCTGCACATCAGAAGCCATTCTGGAGCAGGAAATTCCCTGAACTCAGTTGCTATTGCTTTATTTATTTATTTTCCTTTTTGAGGTTAGAAATAGTTCAATCAAAATGTAAGTCTGACTTTTAAAATTCCACCTCTTTTGCAAGTACTGGAGTCATAGCAATTTTATAAGGCATTTGGAGACTCAAAATGCAATAGGTACTTAATTTGACTTACAAAATAATCTATTTCCTATCTAAGTCAATTAGAAATAAAACTTGGTTGTTTCTCTAGCTCTGGGAACTTAAATGGCTTTTAAAAAAAGGCATCTAATTTTTTGGAGACTTCTGAAAAGTTAACCCTACAGCTTGATTTTTTTTCATCTGAAAGTCAATTTCTGGTACTGAGCTGAATAGATAATACATGAGTGTTGTGTCAGGGATTTTATTTCAGAACTGTTCATCTATTTCTGAATATGAATGAATTAAAACTAAATATAGTTAAAATACCAATGAGCTTTGTCTCACTTCTTTATGAATTAAACATAGAGCTGTCACTATTTGTGAGCCTAAACAATCCAAAGTAGTATTTATTGTTTTGTAAAATTCTGAAAATGTTTAATAGAAGTACTCACTGGCTCTGATATTCATGGCTGGATGACAGCATCCCATTATTAAATCCCATTTCACCATTTTTGCATTCCAGCTATAGTCATTTAACAGTGTCTTTTGGTCAAATTAAGTGCTGTGGTAAGCAAGTACAATTCCCATGGACAACTCCAGGTGTTATTCTTACACAAAAATTGGCATTTCACCCAGATGTGTCTCACCTTGCACTGAACCTGTGTGGCACAAAGAGGCTGAGTGGGGAGGAGAGCAGAGAAATTATAGAGAGGAAAAGAGGAGCAGACTTGATAAGAGCCTTCAGCTTACTTTTTGTCACTGCTCTTGTCAGCTCACTCTTATGAAAAGATTACGTATTAAGAATTTGCTCCTTTCACCAAGTTTTCTAGCTCGAAATGTATTCTGTTTGTGCACATACATGTGAATACATAACTTGGCGTACAACTCACAGAGGTAAAAATAGACCAAGCTGGATACTTTATTGTTGTGGTTGTTCATTTTTCTTGGAATTGCACAACCTGTTGGCAATTTTGTTTATATCAGTGTGATGATTCAGAAACCTATCCAATATGACTGTAGAGCATACAAAAATAAGCCACATCAGATAATACATACAAAATTATGCCCATAACCACAAAGACCCAGCCTCCTTTCTAATCCACTTTCCACCATTCCTTTCCCCTAGAAACAAAGGTATAATGCTTTCCTTCTCTGTCCCTGAAGAAGATATTAGGACTTTTGCTTTTTCTGCTTTTTACCTTTTCTGTATCTAGGTAAATGCAAGGAAAGGAGAATAAAGGCAGAATGGTATCAGGACTGAAATTGAGGGCATGGTTCTGAGTGGTAACCCTGCAGCCAGCTGGGTTGAGGGTTTCAGGCTCCTTCGCTCAGGTGTCCTATAGGACACGTACACGTGCTCCAAGCTGTAAAGCAGGTGATGGAGGGAAAGGCTGCACGGCTCTGTGCAGGGGAAAGGTGAATGATTCAGTGACCGGAGAGAACAGGTCACAGCGATGAATGAGGCAGGCTGTCAGCTCAATATCTGATACAAAAATGTCTGTGCTCCTTCCTGTCTTCAGTGCTAACAGGGTTTCTAAACTCTAATGGAAAAATTTGGATTCTATGAAGACAGTCTTCAAAAATTACGTGCAGGGCTGTGAATGCTTGCAGCAACTATCCCTTGGCAGGTCAGTTTCAGAAAGATCCTTATGAATTCTTTCAAATGGTTTCTCAGAATGTTTAAAGCCTAAGTCCATTACCTGCTTCTTCACAAAAGTTGCAATTATTTCTTTATTTCCAAAAGACATAAAATACCTACCATTTGCATCAGTTTTCAAAAATTTAAGTTCTGAAGAAAGTCGAGTCTCATTTGGGCCTATGACTCCATCTGTTGCATCCTGTACTTCCCAGTACCATAAGAATTTTCTTCAGCTGAAAAAAATATTCATAATATCATTTCAGTGGGCCTTTTTAGGGTGTTTTTTAGTGCAAATCATCAAAGCCATTGCAATTGTTTCTTTTCCAGTGTTTGACTGTTGCACCCACCACCCAGCTCTAAAACCCTTTGCCTGTAGCATTTGCATTTCAGACTGGACGAATAAAATTTTAAGGAATTTCAGCACTGTCCTATGTTTCGTGATTTTTAACTTGAATTTGTTGCATAATCTTTTGTTCAACTTACATTTAAATGCACCTGTATCTTCAGTTTCTGCCTCTTCTAGAAAGGGAATATCCTGTTGTATTAAACATGCAAACTTTTAATGATCCACTTTGGAAACCAGAGTTCGTAGACTCTCTAAATGCTGGTCTGTATCTTGGAATTCCACAGATCAGAATGCCAGCTGCTTGGAGAGCATTTCTGAGCAGCAACGTGCATGCCCTGGTTCAATTTTGTTTGCTCTGCTCCATTCTCTGAAGCTGATGTCTCTCAGATGTTTGTTACATTTTCTGTTTATATTAGTAGGAGTTTTATAAAGTTAATTCAGAGAAAGTCCGTCAGGTGAAAAAGGTGAGTGAATTGAAGCTGCTCCTCAGCCTCTGCAAAGACTCATCTTGCACACTGGAAAACTGTAGTAGATGCACAGCCTAGCATGGGTACCACAAGCTGTGTTAGATGGTGTTCACAGGAGATAGTTTAGAGCCAAAAAGTTACTCTCAACACATCAAAGAATGTGTAGCACAGACATGCCTCCAGAGACCAGTTTGCTTTTCATAGTCTGGCTCATTGGAAAATGTTAGATTGCTTCTGGTTTGGGCTACCTTTGTGGAATGCAGAGATTACAGCCTTATGTGTATAAGACCCATGGAAATGTGTGTTGCTTCTTGCTGCCTTCTATTTCTATTGTTAATAACATAAGCAAGGAGCAAAGCTGTTTGCTAAGGTTTCCCTGTTGAATACTGTGACCCTTAATTTGGATGCTCACTATTTAAGTAGATTATCTTAACTGAAACATATTCTGTCTGCTCTAAATATTTTGTAAACTGAAAATGCTAATAGTTTGTAAATAAAACTGGTCTCTCTCAAGGACAGTGTAATTTTAATTATATGCAGGCTTGATTCTGATCCCACTGAGGGACCAGACTGGCCACTATTTGGAGCCAGGCAAATTGGCTTCTATCCTTAAGAACACAGCCGTGTTCACTGCAACAATGAAAAGAGTCTCTTGTGGGCAAAACGACTCAGGATCTCTTGTTGAAGTTTATTGTACTGTTTGGCAAAACTTGTCTACTTCTTTTCATATCTGGTGTCAGAGTAGAACTTACAGTGAGGAAAACTGAAATACATCACACAGCAATAACAGAGGAAAATCAGAAAATAAATGGATATTTTTCTTTTTTCATTTTTCAGAATATTGCAACACTTTCACACTACTGCTGAGGATTACACCATCATTTTCACATCTGGATGCACAGCCGCACTTAAACTGATAGCAGAATCATTCCCTTGGATACCTGAAGGCACAAAGCAACCCAGCAGTCGATTTTGTTACCTAACTGACAGCCACACATCTGTGGTGGGTATGAGGGGCGTAACTGCTTCAATGAATGTCTTGTCTGTTCCAATAAAACCAAAGGAAATTTTGTTAGCAAAAAGCAGGTTACCAGCTGAAGAACAAAACTGCACAACACCTCATCTATTCTCTTACCCAGCTCAGAGCAATTTTTCTGGTACCAAATATCCCCTTTCATGGATACAGGACATAAAATCTGGAAAACTCTGCCCCATCAAAATACCAGGGAAGTGGTTTGTTCTACTAGATGCAGCTTCGTACGTGAGCAGTTCTCCATTGGACCTGGGAGTTCACCAAGCTGACTTTATCCCCATCTCATTCTATAAAATCTTTGGATTCCCAACGGGTTTAGGAGCATTATTGGTAAACAACCGGATTGCTCCCCTCTTGAGGAAAACATATTTTGGAGGTGGAACTGCAGCTGCCTACCTCGCAGGAGAGGACTTTTATTTCCCAAGGAAATCCATAGCAGAAAGGTAAGGCTTTGTTTAACAGAACAGGATTTTTTGCTGATACTGCTTGCATCAGACAAATGTCTCAGGCTTGGCGTATGCACTAGGCTGTGATGCATGTGCTTTTTATGCAGTTGGATAGGTATTTCACATCTAACTCAGTTTGTCTTATTATTATCTTTTCATATCTAAAGAACATCATCTGAAATATCTGCCTTCCTTTTCTGATCTAGTTTGCCAAAACTGCTAAAAAATATAAGGCTTCATTCAGTGACATAAAGGTCAATCCATGCATTTTTTAATTTGTATTTAAGGTGCCTCAGTGGAAACTTGATTTATTTTTGAAACTCTGTACCCAAAGCAGCCAGACCAAGGTCGATCACACAGTGTAACGACCCTCAGTGAAATTGCAAAGTTAGGTCTATGTATTTCACTGGAAAGGTGCAACGTTTTACCCTCAAGAGAAGCTTTATCAGAATAACAAGCTCAGTAAGATACATTGCCTACAACAAATACTTGTGGTGCTCTTATTCCTTGACTGAGGTTCTGAAGGAGCTCTGAGGCTCTCCTAAGAAAACAGAGGACACCTAAAGGAGGTCAGACATATACACATAAGAAAATTCAGGGCAATAAGATAAGCTTCACGAGTCCTTGAACACACTGAAGCGCCACTCCTAGTGATGCTTGGTCTCTCTGCCTCTCTCCTTCATGTCAGCAACAACTTACAAAATGCAGTAAAGGGTCTTTCTTCCTCACATCTGCACAAAGGAAATGCTAGAGATCAGCATTTCATCACAGGTTGGAAGGGACCTTAAAGATCGTCTAGGTCCAAGCCCCCTGCTGTGGGCCCAGACACCTTCCACTAGTCCAGGTTGCTCAGAGGCCCATCCAGCCTGGCCTTGAACACTTGCAAGGATGAGGTATTGAGGACTTCTCTGGGCAACCTTTTCCAGTGCCTCACGACCCTCACAGTAAAAAAATTCTTCCTTATATCTAATCTAAACCTGCACCCTTTCAGTTTGAATTTCCCCTTGTCCTGTCAATATATGCCCTTGTAAAAAGACTTTCTCCAGTTCTCTTTTAGTCCTCCTTCAGGTACAGGGAGGCTTCTGTAAGGTCTTCCCGGAACATTCTCTTTTCCATGCTGAACAACTTCAATTCTCTCAGCCTGTCTTTGTAAGAGAAGTACTCCAGTCCTCTGACCATTTTTGTGACCCTCTTCTGGACTCACTCAAACAGGTCCATTTCCTTCCAATGTTGGGTGCCCCAGAGCTGGATGCAGCACTCCAGGTGAGGTCTCATGAGGACAGAGCAGAGGGGCAGAATCACCTCCCTTGACCTGCTGGCCACGCTGCTTTGGATGAATCCCAGGACATAGCTGGCTTTCTGGGCTTCCAGCACACTCATTGCTGCGTCATGTTGAGCTTCTCATCAATACATCCAAGTTCTTCTCCCCAGGGCTGATGTCAGTTCATTCTCCACCCAGCCTGTATTTGTGTTTGGGATTGCCTGACCCGTTGTGCAGGACCTTTCACTTGGCATTGTTGAGATTTATGATGTTCACACAGGTTCACCTCTCAAGTCTGCCAAGGTTCCTCTGGCATCCCTACCTTCCAATGTGTCAACTGCACCACACAGCTTGGTGACATTGGCAATCTTGCTGAGGGAGCACTCAATCCCACTGCCCACATCGCTGACGAAGATGTTGAACAGCGCCAGTCCCAATATCAACCCCTGAGGAACACCTCCTGTCACTGGTCTGCACTTGGACATCAAGCCATTGGTGGCAACTCTTTGGATGTCATCATCCAGCCAATCCATCCACTCATCCACTGAGTGGTCCATCTGTCAAAGCCATGCCTGTTCAATTTAAGAACAAGGGTGTCACGCAAGACAGTGTTACGTGCTTTCCACAAGTCAAGGCACTTGCTCTTCCCTTATCCACCAATGCTGTAGTGCCATCGTAATAGGCCACCAAATATGTCAGACATGGTTTGCCCTTAGTGAAATGATGTTGGCTGGCCAGAATCACCTTCTTATTTAACATGTGCCTTAGCATAATTTCCAGGATGATTGCTCCATGGTCTGGCTGGGCACCAAGGTGAGACCAACCAACATGTAGTTCCCCAGGTCTTCCTTTCCTCCCTTTTTAAAAGTGGGGGTTCCAGTCAGTGGGAACTTCACCTGACCACCATAACTTCTCAAATACAATGGAAAGTGGCTTAGCCACTTCATCCATCAGTTCCCTCTGGACTTACAGATACATCTCATTAGATCCCATGGACTTGGTCACCTTCAGGTTCCTTGGATGGTCTCAAACCTGTTTTTTTCCTACAGTGGTCCATTCTTCATTCTTCCAGTTCTTGCCTTTTCGTTCTGTGACTTGGGCAGTGTGGCTGGAGCACTTGCCGGTCAAGACAGAGGCAAAAAAGTCATTGGATACTTCAGCCTTCTCCATATCCTGGGTAATCAGGTGTCCTGTTCCCTGCTGGAGAGAGCCCACATTTTCCCTAGTCTTCCTTTTACTACCGATGTACAGTTTTTCCTGTTGACTTTGATCTCCCTGTCCAGATCTAATTCTCTCAGGGCTTTCCCAGCCTGATGCCTAGCAGCTCAGACCACCTCACTTTATTCCTCCCAGGCTACCTGTTTTTGCTTCCATCCCCTGCAGGCTTCCTTTCTGTGTTTCAGTTTGTCCAGAGGCTCCTTGTTATCCATGCAGGCCTCCTGGCATTTTTGCCTGACTTCCTCTTAGTTGAGATGCATTATTCCTTGGCTTGGAATAGATGACCCTTGGATCTTAACCAGCTCTCTTGCATCACTCTTCCTTTCAGGGCAAAAATAATAGATCTTGGGAAAGGCTAGAGGTGAAAAGGGGCAATGGTAAAAAAAACCCTTCACTCCTTTCAATTGTTTATGGGTGTGTATTCAGAAGCACGATGTCCTGCATCTCCCATGATGTGAATGTCTGACCTTTCACTGTATGCAAAATGATCCTTCATGCGTTTGCACCTCTTCTGGGTGTGTGTTCTGAATGCTGCTGGGGGTTCTGGTTCTGGACTGGTAAATGCAGAGGCTGGTTGCATTCGCTTGCCATATGAGATCATGCATTATTTCTGAATTGGATGTTGGTACAGTGAATGTTCAGTTAATCTTTTAATACTGAAATAAGAACAGGGAAACATTGTCATTCGGACCCCTGTTTCTGATTTTTCAAACCAAAAAGGCTTTGAAATGCAGCTCTGACTGAAATTCAGGATAACAGGGCATAGAAATCATGGAATCCCAGGGTGCTCCTGCATCATCTGCAAGCCAAGGATAAAACCTGCTTTAATTTCACCTGGGCAGGCTCTAGTTTCCAAGCAGCTTTTCTAGAGGTAATTGATACATGACTCCTGAGATTGCATAGCAGATAAAAATATTTGAAATGTGTTTTAGATCTCAGTTCTGCTTTTATACTTTCTTTAATTAAGAAGGGAAAGGTATATGGGAACCTGGAGGGGTACTCTATTTCTGGTACCTTTTTCAAGAGTTTTCAGAGGCTGACTAATTATAAACCTTTCAGGTATCTGAGGCTCCCACTGTTTCAAGGGCTTTTTTTACTGAGACAGAAGAAGGGCCTGTTTTAACCTTCTTATACTACAGAATTAGAAACAAAGGAAATTGACTTCTAAGTCAGGCTGGGTACACAATGTGTAATCTTGGTATGAGGGATTAAAACTAAAATAATCAAAACTGACAGCTGGATACTAGTTCCCGTTAAACACCAAAGTGTCAAGCAGACAGTCTAAGTCATTGTTCATAGGTCGATATTTTTACTTGGCCTCATCTGATCCTTTGGTTGTTATTTGAAAAGCCAATATTTAAAAGTTCATGTTAAGAGCATTACTGATGCAGTCCATAACCTCTCATGAACTGTGGAGACTTAAAGTTCTGCCTGGAGAGGCTTGAATTTTTCAAAGATAGGCCAGGAATGAGGATAACTTTCTTGAAAAGTAAAAACAACATGTTGCATTGACATTCTCAATCAATGTGCTTTGAGCTATATCACCATTTTTTTTTCATTCAGCTGCTCTGGGTTTTGCTTTTTTATGTTTTTAAAGTGTTTTCCCAATAATAAAATACAGGAAGAGCAGTTAGGAACAGAACTACTACACTTCAAATGAAATGCCAGGTCACCGTGGCCGGAGTTAATACGATTACCTTATCTGTGGGCCACATTTCCATTTCCTTGCTAGTGCCTGAAACACCTGGGTCATTATTTGTCACATAAACAGCAGCTCTAGTCAGGTTTTATCCCTGCCAAATTGCAGTAAGGAACCTCCATCCTTGTAGGTATCCAAACCCAACTGGCGAAGGCCCTGAGCAACCTGCTCCAGCTGGACATGCTTTAGGGCAGAGGTTGGATTTGAGATTCTCAGGGGTCCTTTCCAGCCTCTGTGCTTCTGTGATTGATTTTGTGCACCTCTCCTGAGCTCCATCTGCATTGTCTCTTCAGACATCTTTGTGATTCCAAAAGGTTTTATTTTTAATTTTCGGTTTTTTTAAAAAAAGCTTGTTTACAGTGTGTGATTAATATTCAGATTGAATACACTGAAACATGTCATTTCGTGTGGTAATTCATAAGGAAAATTGAACTCTAGCAAATGTCATTGGAAAAGGGGATTTGAATATATGTATCTGAGTACCACTAGCAGAAGGTATTCCCCATTCACACATAATCCAAGAGCAGTGTACTAAGAAAATAGCTTTTTCTAAGTCAAGGTGAAACTTAAGTGGAAACATGTAACGAGCAATGGTTTATCCATCTCTCCTTCCCACGACTGTCAAAATGGCTGCCATTTTTCTTAATAGATACAGCTTTTGCTACTGTTTCTTGTGCTTTATTTTGTTGTTCCTGCTATATAAATTAATGTACCGCAGTCTCTTTTACATTTCTTTAATATCTTTAAATCACTTCCACATTTTCCCATTTCATGTCAGTAGCCAATCTTCCTATCTCAACTTTTAAAATCATGTTTATTGTATTTTCATCCTTGTATCAAACAGCTTGACAAATTACTATTATCATTCACAAATCTAGCCTCATTTCCCGTGGTTTTTTTCTGCACAGCATGAGATAATAAAATAATATGATTATGTATAGCAAGAATTCAGCAATAAAATATTCATCATCTGCCCTATTTTTCTTTTGTATCTGAGAGTGCTATTCAGAATCTGATCATCCTGGAATTTATGACTAAGGGAAAAGGAGCTGTTGTGTTATCTGTAAATTGGGTATCTGCATCTTAGTCTACCAGTGTGAAATATCTAGTGCACTAGCTGTTGTGTTGTTCATTTCCAAATGCATTTTCAAAAGCCTTGGAAATCCAGGTGGCATGACTTTGTCCCTGACAAGTTTAAGTGACTCTTGCCTCTGCTGCTCAAATAATTTGACAATCCCAAAGCAGCACCCACACTTTTGTAGTCTATTATACATCGCACTTAGCCAAAGCAGGTTTCTTTATTCTTAATGCTGTGGCTAGAAATCTCTGGGACAGCTCTGCGCATGCTTATGCAGCGTATACCAACATGGTTTGGGTCCTCAGTTACATTCTGGGTTTGTGTGTGCTCAGGGGAAGGAAGCAAGGAAAGGAAAATACAGGCAGAAAGCTAGGGATGAAAACTAGGATCCCAAGAGCTGGAGCTGAGACAAAATCCTGAGGCTGGATGGTGGGTATGCAGCAGCTTGAGAATCCTTTGGCAAATAAAGTTGATCTTCTGCTTGGAGCTATCTCTTTAGCGTGATTGTTTCTGTCAGCCTAGAAAGAAAGAATATAGTGACAGGTGCTGGCTTATTCCACAGAAGCTCTTCATAGAGCTGAGAAATCACCTAGGGCCTGGACTGTGCTGAGAAGAGCACAGACTTTATGTGCAACCTCACCTTGTAGTCTGGCATATGCTCATTGGCTCCACACACGAGGACTCTGGCCATCTGCCCATGATTACTTTAATGTGATAAGTGGACTTAAGTATCACCCTGTCAAAAAACACGTTTAAGCATTCTGCTATGCTGCTTCTGCATTTTTGTGATGTTTGGAGATCTCCAAACAGGGCCACCTTTGGGAGAATTTCCAAATCTCTAAATTTCATGAACAAGTACCCTTTAAAATAGCAGTGATGGATTTCAGATTAGACACTTGGCAAGTAGTCGTAATTTCTAATGGGTGTTTGCACCATGAGATTGTCTTCTGCACCTGACAGGCCTGTTGCAGCCACTGACATGGACTCGTAAGCCTGAACAGGGAACATGACAGTGAACAAGTCCCTTCCTCTCACCCCCCAGTGCCACCCTGTCCTGCAGAGATGAGAGGTCAGAGGTCCTTGAAAAGAACTGCATAGGACTCTCACTCAGCTGTTCTCCATGCCTGAAAGGCAAAGTCCTTTCATTTAATTGTTGGAACTTTCATTTAACTGATAGAACTTAATTTTGACAACTTTTACAAGTGCTTTTCAAAACAAGAGCTGTGGAAAAATAAAAGGCTAACTGTAAGAAGATTCAAGTAAGCAGTTACTCTTTCCCTTCTCTGCTGGCAAGCTTCATGCAGTCTGTTTTGTTACCTCTCAGGACATCCAAGGTGGCAGTTGACATTTGCTGTGTTTTTCTGCCAGCCATCACTGCAGCCAGCCAAATTCTTCAGTATTTGATGCAAAGGAAAGTTTTGCTTATTTTTTCATTCTAAGTCCCATCATTAACAAGGCATTCGTATGTCATTTTGCAGTCTAATCCTCCAGGTGATTTTTTTTTCCAATACTGAAGTTGTTTCATTCCCCAGCATAGTCAGAATAAACTGAAAATTTTACATCAGTGACCCAGATGGTATCCTGAGGGGATCATTTTTGATCTTGATTCACCATGGGATTCACCTTAAATTGCTGAATCTGGGCTAAACTGAAAGCAGTGCCCCTGATAAATGCTTGTAGAGTATAACCAGACACTTAAAAACATGTTTGTTAACTTGGATTAGAGGGCAGTCACCAAAAGAGAAGCAATAATATAGGTAGAACTTCGAAGAGGCAATACAGTTGGCAGAACTTTGAAGAGGCAATACAGTTGGCAGAGGTGGCTTCTGTTACACAGCCAGCCCCATCTCTATTCATTTGCACACTCCTGGAGTGACGGTGCTAGGATGCAATCTTACAGTACGGAAATAAATACAGAAGGAGGTGTTTTCCTCAGGAAGGGGAGGTAGTGGATCTTGCACGCTTTTTAGAATTGTTCAGCAAAATGAAATCAATAAAAATCTGAAATACAAATAATTTTTTAACTGGACCGTGGATTCTTTTACTTGGATGTAGGCTGATCCAACTAACCATGTTTCCTCTTTTGTTTTGCAAGTGTCTTTGAAAGCCAGTAGAAATCATGGGCCCAGTGTAGCCACATGCCTAACACAGAGAGGCACATTTAAATCACATCAAGCACCAATCTGTGTTGTTGGGAAACTCCATCCCCCTATATGAATGGAACCAAATTATTGATTTATGAAATAAACCTTATAAACTGCTAGAGAGCTACAGTACATTCATTTTTTAAAAAGAAAAATGTGGAACTCATTGTAAAATGCATTTTTCTTAAAATATAAAGTGTTTTGAGATGAGAGCAAGAAAGAAGGGAATTGTGGTTTCTACCAGGATTTGATTTTGCCTTTGATCAAATACAGTAAAAATTTTGCTTGAACCAGGATGTATCATTGCAGTCATTATGGCTAACAAGGTGACATAACATAGTTTTACCCTATGGAGTTCTTGGGCTCAAATTTAGAATCATTTTCCCTGAGACTTCTCTAAAAGGCTTTATGAATTTCTAGCACCAGCTATCGTGACTTTACAGAACTGGTTTTCTGCTGATAAATTTATGGCACATTTCTAATTATGCTTTGTAGATTTTACATTTGTGGTTGATTAACCTGTTTGATATATGAGGAAAAATAATGGTAACTTGTTTGGCATAAAAATCACATTTTTTCTTCACCATTTGTAGTGTGTACTTAAAATGTCATGATACTGGACATAAAAGGGTGAGACTGGCTTTTTGACCCAGATGGTATTTACAATATACAAATCCTATTCAATTAATGTTAAGGGATTGATTTACTTTAAAGTGCAGGAATTAAAGCTTTTGCTCTCTTTTTGCCTCAGGCAGTTCTTAGTAACAGGAATTGCTGTAAATACTCCACGGTGTAGTATATAATTAGTATAATGCTCTTTGTTTGACTCCTGAAGTCTCAGAGACTAAAGCATGAGCTAAGGCAGACATATGGAAGAGCTGTAACTACTATCAGGGGGTCAATTTAGATATTTAACATTATTTTAACCTAGTTTTTATGTGCTCTGAATCCTCTGGCATGTGTGTGTGTGTTTAAATACTTTCCAAAGCGATGCTGAAATTGTTCTGAGTTGGCTGCTGAAACTTTATTGGCTTCTTTGGAGTGAGTTCAATCTCAGTTTACATGGTACAGCCCCAGATGTGCAGAAAGCATCGAGTCTGGGCAGCATCATGTGCTGCCCACAGGTCTGGTCCTGCACAGAGCATGTCCCTGTACTTCTTCAGAACCTCCCAAACAGGAGGAAGAAATCCCTCTCAAATCTTCCCTCCTTCTCCAGGAAAGCCATTACTGCTTTCTCTAACCTTTTGAGGAGAATGGGGAAGGGAGGGTGGGGGTTTTTGTGTGTGTGTTTCCATGCTCCTTCTTAAGGAGGAAGGTCATCAGGGCAGGAAATGACCATGACAAGGTGTTTATATTTTCCATTTTGCAATTTTTTAAAGCATAAGATAATGTAAACAGGAGAATGGTGTGAGCTAATAGAAATAAGAAAAAGCAGAATGCAGATGGCAAAAATGGAGGAAAAGTTGAAACAATGTGTCTGTAAAAGTGCCAGCCCCAAGCCAGACATGGTGGTGTGAGGTTGCTGCTGCGAGAGTGGCAGCTCTGCATGTGGAGAGGCAAATCTGCCCTGGGAGCTGACCCATCCAGATGAGGGGGGCTTCTTCAGGCAGGATGGGGAGGGCTGGGCATGTTAGGAGCAGATGGGGAAATTGAAGAAATACATCTCCATGTCTCTGTCTCCTCATGTGTTTCTGACCCGCAAATTAGTGTTGCCCTATTGGAAGCTGTCATAAGGTTTGGATCAGGGCAATTCCCTTCAGCACATACCAAAGCTTTGGCATGTCTTCTGCGTGGACACTGCCATCATGAGCTTCAAAGCAGCTGTTGTAATCTGTGAGTTCTGCAGATTTTTTGTTTTGGTGAGTAAATGAGTCCAAACTGCAGGATCCTGCTGTGCATGGCTGCTGTGCCACCCAGTCCTTCTGCCAGCTGGGTGGACTTTGCACTGCAGAATAGGACACCCAGGTCCACATGTGGATTCAAGACTCATACACGTGCATGCTCACAGCTCTGAAGATGTAGTTTAATTTCCCATGTGTGGATGAGAGCTGAGTCCCACATGGCCCTCTCAGTGTCCAGGTAGAGCAAAGTAACCAAGACTTTGGTTAGCAAACTAACACCAATCCATTTGCTAGGGCTGATGGTGAACTGGTGCCTTTGCAAGTGCAGCTCCATGACATGCCAGGAGTGCCTCTCCAGAGACATACACCCTGGGAGCAAGGTTGGCTGGCTGTACAAACCCTGCATGTTAAACCTTCTTGGTTTCAACAGTTTTGTCATTTTTCTGTTGAAACCTTTCCCATTTAAACAACTCCTAGACTTAGGAGATAGTACTATGTTGGGTTTAAAAAGAGTAATCCACCACAGTGAAAATGGTGGGGAGGGGAATCTGTTCTCCAATTTAGAAAAGGACTGAAGCATATGTATTTCAGTCAGTCTCTGGTTCAGAAACTTCTCGAGCTTTGGCAGAGACATCATCCTGCAATTCAAGTCGAATAAGTTTATGCTAATTGCATTGGTGTAGTTCTCTATGGATCCTTTTGGAAGCAAAACTTTTAGGAAATACTTATATTCTCCCTTCTCACAGCAGTTCCTGTCCCCATACTACTTGTGTGGATTTAGTTTATTCCTTTTTGTGGGCCGGGAGCAGAGGAAGGCATGGTAGAGTGCCTGGCAATTAAAATCACTGAATGCCATCCAAATTTAGTTATTCCAAAATGGGATAGGACTAGGTAGTTTTGTTTAACATTTTGTCCTTAATGGAAATAATCATTATACAATGAAAAAGTATACTCCTCTAATAGAAACTGCTGCTAAGGTTATGTCAGGAAATGCCTGACCACAAATGATGAAACATCTGCTCCACTATAATGTACTAATACTCTGTAATGTCATGAATTATGTTAATCATTTTTGCTTACTTTTACTTGCCCATTTCAGCAAGAAGGGACTAAAAATCATGGGGTTTCAGCATGTTGTGCATGGATCCCTTGAGATCCATGAACTCACTGTAAAGGCTCCAGCAAAGGAGACTGAGACACCTCCATGTGGCATATCATGCGGCAATCACAGATTTGATCTTCTAAAAGAGATCTTTGTCTTCACTGGATTTTTTTCTAGTCTGGTGACTTCCTTCCACTCAGATTCATGCTTCTAAAATCTTTTTGGAATGGTATTCTTAATCAGACTTATTCTTGTCAGTATCATCAGAGATGTCTTGTCATTTAAGAAAAGGTTATGATTTTCAAGTCTAAATGACATCAAAATGCAAGAGAGCAAGGTGAAATGCCATAAAGATTGGTCTGTTTATAGCAGAAGACCTACAGAACTATCTTAAATTTAGTGACTCAGATTATGTGGCTTCTTATTTGGTACCCATATTATTTTATATTTTATTTATACCTAAGCTACAGGGAGCTACTTTTTAAAGTTTAGTGTTCACTGCCTTCCTAGTGGTAAAAAAGAGATATATAGAAACAGAATAGTTTACATGTTTAGATGACACCACTCAACCTAGTATTTGAAGATTACAAGTACAAGCACGGGTTTGGTCTAGGCTCTTTTTTTTCATCTTCTTACTAGTCAAATATATGCAAGAGTGCATCTGGCAGTTGTGCTCTTGGGAACCCGCGAAAGAAACATCTACAGGCCTCTCAAACAGATTTAATTTAGAAGAAAAAGGAAAATATTGATGCTCTTGAGAAAACGGGGTTTCACAGTCTTTCTTAAGTTTCACATGTAAGCAACGGTTTCCAAAAATGGAAATACGCAGATTTGATTAAACACTTGGCTGTCGCATTTGTGTCAGTTCATGTTCAATTAAAAAATTCAGAGGGATTCTCTAGCATTATTATAATCTACTTTTTTAATATCTAGGCATTTATATTATCAAGTAACATCTGCTATGGCTTAATAACTGTGTCAAATTATTGTAATAGCTTTATTTTTGGTGAATTTAATGATAAAAACTTTTAGAGCTACAGCAGGGAAAGTATTTATGCTGGAAGGATAGTATCTCCTATTTCATACTTTATGGCAGACATTTTGCCATTATGTTTTCAGGTTGTACTCTGAAGTGACCCTTTTTTTTTAATTGTTGCTGATGCCAACAGTCTTAAGTTCAGCATAGATTATATGCTGAATATAATATAATATAGATTGCATGGATTTTCTCCATAATGTCCACTGCTAAAAAGCAGTTAGTATGAATCTAACTCTTCTTATCACTCATTTTGGCTTTATATTAGAAGTGTCTTGATTGATCTTAAGTTAGCTACACTAATATATGACCAGTTTAAGTGGGAAAAATGGTGTGATGATTTTGTCAATGAAAGATTTGACAAAGTTTGTGCTCTTAAGGAAATCAATAAATTGATCCCAAATAACAGGAACCCAGTTAACCCTTCCTAGAAAAGTAAATTTGTTGTTTTGGGGTTTTTTTAGTTTTTCTGCAGTCAATATATGAATGAAGGCAACTGCTTTGAAGTTTTCCTCAGTATTAAAAAAGGGTGTTGTTAATGTCATATCTTATTTAGGTCTTGGGTTTTCTGTATATACGTTTTTCTGTGTTTTATCATGACAGGTTAGTTTAGAAGGACAGTTTCAAAATAAATAGCCAGAGTCATTGTTATTCCTAGATTTTTTGACTTTGTCTTACGAAAGATAAGAAATAAACCTTGCATGAGCTTTTATCAAATTAATCAAAGCACGTGTATACAAATAAGAAATCACAGAATCACAGAATCACAGAATCACAGAATATACTGAGTTGAAAGGGACCCACAAGAATCATCGAGTCCATCTCCTGGCCCTGTCACACCATGTGCCTGAGACCATTGTCCAAAGGCGCCGTGGACTCAGGCAGGCTTGGTGCTGTGACCACTCCCCTGGGGAGCCTGTTCCACTGCCCAGCCACCCTCTGGGTTAAAACCTTTTCCTGATATCCAACCTAAACCTCCCCTGACACAACTTCAGGCCATTCCCTTGGGTCCTGTCACTGCTCACCACAGAGAAGAGATCAGTGTCTGCCCCTTCTCTTCCCCTCATGA
>VWZT01001078.1:220732-330244 GCA_013397055.1 Pachycephala philippinensis
GTGTGAAGACATGGGAATGTGTTCAGCTTCTATAAAAAATGCTAATCAAATTGTGCTGTTCTTCTCTTAGTAAAAGAGACTGGCCTCTGAAATTGTTAGTGTGCCAGTTTGTAGCAGACATCCTAAATCTTTTCTGTAAATCCTTCTATTATGGAATAAAGTACATGAAGATTAATGTCCACAGCACAAAAACACCTTCAGTCTTCATTCATCTGAACTATGCATGGGAATGTAGATATATTAATGTTGTGTTCCCTAAAAATTTCTCTAATACCTGCATGCTATAAACATTGTCACTGAATCCTTAACGTGATACTATGCACACCTTAGTGGATGTGCACCTTTTAAGATCAACTATATGAAATCTTCAGAAATTCAGATTATTTGACAAATCAAACTTAGAGTGTAACAATGGTTAAAGTATAGTAAATATAGGGTTTATTTCAGTTTTCCGTGTGAAAGAAAATGTAAATTTACACATACTTCTCCCATGCAGGGTGTATGGAATAAGTTCTCATTTAATCTCTCTTCCTGTCTGATGAACACAAATGCTTGGCAATCAGAACTGTGAGTCAAAGACAAAGACTTCTTATCCTAGCCTGGTTTATTTAAATTATGATCTAAAGATGGGAATGTGAATCTTGAAGCCATTTTGTAGTTAATGAAGCAGTAATAACAACCAAGGAGATCTACCTTCAGCTGTTAAATGGCTGCAGGAATGTTAAAAATTTATACAATCATAAGAATTCTCAGCAGAACACCTTATTTAAGTAAACTTTTCTTATCTCTGCTGCTTTCCCAAGGTAACGATTAAAAATACATTAATTTAACATTTCTGAAATATTTTTTTTGCTCAGGTACACAAAGAATTTATCAAGGAAAGCCCAACCATCATTAAATATCATGTGAGGTTCATTCAGGTACTTTTAAACTCTATAGTGGCCCATCAAAAGATGTGAAATACTTCACAAGTCTGTGAACCTTGCTTTTGTGTGAATGTCCTGAAGGGGGTAGTGGAAGAATAACATTCATTCGCTATATTTATGTCCGCAAATTGCACTATCAACTCATTTTCCAGGTGCAAATGACATGTATGGAAAGTAAAACTATATACACACAAACAAGTAGAGTGTGCCACTAGTTTTTTCATGGAACTACTTACCAAAGAAAGTCTAAGCCATAGGGATGGATGCAGCATATTGCATGACAAATATTTCTTCCTCCATCTTACATTCAGAACTCGTTCTTCTTCCAAGACTACCAGAGAGCCAAGACTGTAGCTAATACTCGAAGAGAAGTAGGACACCGTGTCTTGTGACAGGTTAATTTCTCAGTTCCACATGGTTCTGTGCGTAAGCCTTATCTTACATCCTTTGCCTTTGAATTCTGTCTGGCCAAACAGTGTCTGAGGCAGTGACCTGGCAAACAAGACGGATCAGTGTGCACCATCAGAGGGTGAGCAATAGCTATGATAGTCTCTTCCTAACTATTTCTAATCTTGCTGGATGATTTGCCCTGCCTTGCTATCAGCATGTCTGTAGACTTAACTGTACAGAAGGTAAAAGCAGAAGCCAAGTCTCCTACTCACTTTTTCTCTGGGCTGTGCTGAGGTGCCTGTTGATTATAGCTACAAAATAAAGGTTTGAAAACATCAGAAGAACTTGATGTTAAAGAAAACATCAACATATTAACTCTGTAAACTGGTAGTGGCTTGATGCTTTTGGGCTCTTTGTGATCCAAAAAGCATTTGAGTGATGCTGCCCTGAAAATAAATAGTGTGAATCTTAACTATGTCTGTAATAATAGCCAATTAATCACTTCATTTCAAACTCCTAACTTTCCAGGCATACACTGCTATTTTTTTAAGCGTTAATACAAGATTGTTTAAACATTAATAGAAGATTGTTCTTGTGTCTGTTCAGTTTCTATTCTAAAGCTAGATACATGAAAAATCCTCTAATACAAAGGTTTTGTTTAGGGAAGAGGGCAAAAGCCAAACATTGAACACATCTCTTTCCTTTTCACAAGCAGAGGAGCAGGTTTTAAGCCTGCTTCTGTGGTCCAGGTAGTGCATAGTGCTGTAATCAGAAGTGTTCAGCCAGATTCTTGCCCCTGAGGCTCCAAGGACATGGGAGTTGTTGTAGTCACAATGTCTAAAATGCAGCTGAGGCAAGGCTCGTGAGTTGGAATAATCTTATTTATGGGACCAACTGCTACAGCTGGGAAATCTGTTTATCTCTTTTTATAAAACTTGCATTACAAGCTTTAGACACCAGTGAATCAAGCAGTGTTTTCTGGTGCTCCACTGAAAATACACAGACATCCAGACACTTGTCCTCTGCTTCTTGTCCATTTCTCTCTAAGTCAAAACCAGAATTCTAACCATGTTTAATTTCTAGGAAACAGCCTTATTGGACGGGACAAAATCTGGTTCTTAAACTTGAAAGAATGAACAATATAACTTCATTTGTACCGGAACATACAGTTATCAATTGCAACAGAGACTTTATGGCTTCATATACCACAGTGATTTGACATCCCATGGTGATATAATTGCTATATGCATTACTGGTCCGCAGAAAAAAAATAAAGCTATGACAGTACCATTTTTCAGATTTCCATAGGGGAAAATATCTTTGGCATCTGTTTCAGTTTGCAGAAAAAAAAAAGGGAAAAACAATCCTTTTAAACACTCTTTACATGACTTAAACTAAATTGCACAGTAAAAGAAAGATAATCTCCTTTATAAGATACTACTGAATAAATCCTAATTCTAAAAGGAAGAAAAAAAATAATTAGCAGTAGTATTTAGATCTGTGGGTTTTGTTTTTTTTTTAATTTCCATATACTTAGATTTTTAGACAGCATCTTACATTCGAAGATGAGCTTGGTTCTGCAACCTCAGGCAACAGAAAATAAGGGAGGCATGATGTCTATCGTGTTTTCTGTATTTGTTTAATGATGTACATATCTACAGCCTCAATTAGGTTTGGAAGTTGAGGTCCCTCCTGGGTCTTCTTGCAGTCTCTCGGCAGATCCGAGAAGACAGTGTTACCTTGTACCATTTCCAAGATTCTGTCTTAATATTTTTATTTAAATTACTTCCCTGATTGCAGGAAAAATATAGTCAATGGAGTGATAAAACCTTGCATCTTTTTGATCCTGGCAATTTGATTAGCATTTAAAATGAGGATTTCTTTATGACTGGAAAGTTCAAAGTTTGTCTTCTCCCTTTCAGCATTGCCTTATAGCAGCATCCTAAGAGAATAAGACCTCCTTGGCATATATGAGATTCATCAGTAATAATCCTGTTTGCAGAAACCGTGCATGGGTAGAAAATGTCAACATTCAGACTAAGTGTGACTGTTTTGCAGGGGTTTTTTATAAATTACATTTTTATGATCTTCCTTGTAAGATTATTCCAAGTAACTGTTGACTCATTATTCTGTTTTCACTCCATTGTTTTTTCTGGTTTTGTTTTGCAATCCCCTGATTATACTTGACTCTTGAGAAAAGCTTCAGAGAATGCTCTGTATTTACAGTGTGAATTATGATTCTGACAGTGTGCATAACAATTACATTATAAATATTTCCTCAGCCATTTGATAAAGACACAAATTAAGAAAAATAATTACCATTACAATTACAATTATATATAATTACACTATATTCAATTTAGTTTATCTCTAACCTCCTCTTGCCATAATGTGTTCATTGTTGAAGAATGAGATCTCAGCTGACTGTGTTGGAAGTAAACATGGATTTTTCTGTCATTTACAATGTATTTTCTTTGAAAGAAGAGTTTTATCACCAGAAAATAATATAGTTTAGGTGGTTCAACTTCGAAGCAGCCTCCTAGATTAAGATTTTTTTTGTGTGTGTGTGGAGTTTACCCTTCATTAGGTTAGAGAGACTGTTTGCTCCTAAAAATGCTACTTCCTTATATACAAATTATTTATACCTGGGCAAGCATAGTTAGTTTGTACTTGTGCAGTGAGAGAGATTTATGGCTGCTGGATTGACTAAACACAGTGGATGCTTTTCCAGAGAAGCACAGTCTTCCAGAACATTGACTGAGGACCCATTGTCTCTGAGAGGGAGCAGTGCAGAGACTTAGCATTACACCCTTATTTAGCATAAAGATTAGCCTTAGGCTAATCAGTATGTACCAAGACACCTGAGGAGGTAGAACAGCTAAGATGTGCCAGCTTGCTTTGTTTGCTGAGAGCAAGTATGTACATACCTGCTGTTCACAAGAACTGCACCTACACTGTCTTCCTTTGGAAGGATTCATTTCTGAAAAGAAAAAGAGGACAAACAACTAGAAAAGAGAGGATTGTTTATTTTTTCATTTTATGTCAAGAAATGCTCTGTGATCCTCCACTGCTGCTGCTTCTGACTCAAAGTACTCAAACGATATTAGCAAGAACATGTTACCTGGTCACATGCCTCTCAAATGGTACAGTTTTGCTGACAAAAGAGGCTACATACAGCAGAGTCTGTATGGTGCTATTGTTGTTTATAATGCATTTATTTGGTATCTTCTTCATGTTGCCTTCAAATAGTCCCTTGATACTTCAAGCATTCCTTGCGTATGTTAAGCAGTCATGTTAATTTGTGCTTTTCAGAGGCTCTGAGACTAAATATTTTCATTTCTCTACTCACTTCAGGGAATTCTTGTCCTATTCCAGATGACATTCTGTTTTTAGACAGTCGCTCTGTGCAGCTTTGTGTCTTAGATGTACATAATACTGATTGCTTGCTCTTCGTTACTCAGTCTGCAATCTGCCGGTGTACTGTGACTCCACAAAGGAGTAATAGCCCATGATTCAGTGTCTTTCTCCCAGGTAACAAGTGACAGGATGAGACGAAATGGCCTCAAGTTGCTCCAGGGGAGGCTTAGATTAATAATTGGGAAAAATTTCTTCGCTGGAATGTTGGCCAGGCATTGAGTTAGGCTGCCCAGGGGAAGTGGTGGGTCACCAGCCCTGGTAGTGTTCAAAAGGTGTGTGGATGTGATGCTTGGGGGTATGTTTTAGTGGTGAACATGGCAGTGCTGGGTTAGCAGTTGGACCTTATGATCTTAGAGGTCTTTTCCAACCTTTATCATTCTATCATTTTGTGACTAAAGGAAATCGCTATTTTAGAGATATGGGTCATCTTTATTTTTCAATTTCCATAAAATTTTTGTTATAATTAAGGATATGTATATTTTCTAGTTAAAACAGATTTTGAAAGTGGACACAGATTTTACTTTCCCTAAACTGTTATGTGTTTAATGTGTTTAACACTAATGCCTTTGTTTGTCTTAAGTTACAATGTAAGGTGTAACCAAAAGTATGTATTCTATCACCATTTTCATAAGCTGTTAAAGCAGGTGGGGCAGTATTCCCTATCTCCTTCATGACTTATCTCTGATAACTCCCTCCGAGGGACATCTTCTGTTAATGGGCCATCAAGTCTCACTGCATGACTCATAAAATTNCATAGAATTACATCATCCCATTGTGAGATGTTCCTACCTGGATACAATCTGAGGTTTAGGGACACCACAGTCAGCCCTTACATACTGGATTCTCAGAGGACAAGAGCTCTATAACCACCACTGGACCTTCAGAGGAAGACCAGACCCTTCTACAGGATCACTGCTTCAACAGAACCACATCTATCACCTCGAGAGGACTGCAGCCACCATTTAATCAGACTGCTACCACCACCCTGCCCGACAGGGTGTCAGGCTGTATCCTGACCCTCTCAGTTTAAGCCAGTGTTTTCTGCCTTTATTTTTAATTTTCCTATTAAATTGTAGTTCTGACTTGGAGTCTGCCACTGGTTTGTTTTCAAACTAGTACACTGTTAAACTCTGAAATGCAGCATTGGTAGGTTGGCAGAACAGTAGCTACTCCCAGCACTTGAAAACAGAACCCAAATGCAGCTCCCATTTTAGTATCTCAAAATCGGAACTGCAGCTCTTGTCTGCTTAAGCTCCAGTTCACCTTTGTAAAGCAGGAGAGCGGTATTTATCTTTTGTATGTGAATGCAAAAAGGTCAGTCAGGGCTTCACTAAGATTTGCTTTTAAATAGTGGGTGAGGAAAACATAAATGAAGATAAACTGAGAGTAGCATTTAGGTTAATGTACATTGCTTGTATTTCATTAGCGTCTCTTTATAGGAAAGATGTCCACGGAAGGACACGAGATATTAATTTATAACCTGCTCACTGTGGTTAGCAGCACTGAGCTGACCCACTGTGCAGAGTGGTTTGAGGTAGCTGGCAGAGTTGAATGGTTGAATGTGTTCCTGAGCAGGTGCTAGAGAGCAATTGTTTGGAAAGTGTCCAATTTATTCTAATCAGGATAAACATTGATGACTTACATCTCACAGGTATATAGGAAAGAAATCTGAAGTTACTTAAGTCGTATTTCTTCACATCAATGGATGACTTGCACTATTTAACTTGGTCAGAAACTGAACTAAGTGCCATGTATCTGCCCAAAAGCAGGGAAGTCAAGATGACTCCCATATCTTTTATAAAAACCTTCATTTTTAATGTTACTTTTTTAAATTAAAGAAGTAACTTCAGTATTTTGGAGGAAAAAGTGCAAGTAAAGGCAGCATAGCAGATGGCACCTGTTAAACCAAGGGAAAGTGCAAGTTCTAAAGGACAGTGAACTTGGATATAGGCATCAGTACTCCATGAGAACATCTCATGGTGGTAGCCAGCAATGTGTGTCCCTGCCAGTCTCTCCAGAAAACTCCCTAGGCACCCTCTCCCTCTGTGGACAGGGATGTTACAAGCAGAATAAAGTAGCATGGTGCTCTTTCTCAACCTACCTGCTCTAACACTCTTCTTGGTGACATCTACCCATGTGCAGAGGGAGGAAGTAAGGGAAAAAGAGTCACAAATTCTGATGACAGTCCCTGATAAATTTATCCACAGAACTTGCTGCTACTAGCAGGAGTGTCATTAGAGCTGTTCGAAAGCTCTGGGGCTCACCTTTAAATTAGTAGCCAGACTCTCCAGGCCTGAGGCCAAGTGCTTCTTGAGAGTCAAATTTTACCAGGATCTCTCTGGTTAATCAATATCCGTCTCTATGGGTAGTCAATGTCATCTTCAGTCAGTTCCATCACTGGTATTTGTTATTATGGTGACAAAAGGTGGTAAAAAATGCTGATTCTTTTTGCATAGCTTAAAATTTCCCAAGTTTTGTTTTTATGATGAATGTGCCAATATCAAACGTTATACCTCTCAAAAATCTTCCACTTACCTCACTAATTTATTCTGGTTTTCTCAAAGGAGCCTTTGAAATGGCTCCAGTGAGTTTGAACACCAGAATTTAATAGATGCTGTGTTGATTAATTGAACAAATACATTAGTCAAGTTTTATTAAACATCTTATCTGCAGAGCTGAATTCCAATAACAAACGTAGCTTTAAAGACATTAGCAAATGCAAAATTGCATTAGGTATAATATTCTTAACAGTGTATTATCAGATATATCCCTTCCCCAAAAATATACAGTATTAGCCAGAAAATAGCCTAAAGAGCACTAGTTTGCTAGATACCATTAAATTTAGAGAATATGCTTGTTATGAAAACACAGTTATTTTCATAGGTTACGAGTGAAAAGAAATTTTAGATTTTTTGCAGTTCAGATATGTCAGCAAGATATTAGTAATATTTATTTTTAGGTTTATACTAAAGCAATGATGGTTTAGATTTCTTTCTACAAGAATGGCAGCACTTTTAGCATTTGGTTTGTTTTCAGAAGAATTTGTGGAGAACTGTGCTTTTTAGTCAGAGCCTAGAATTGCGTCCCTCAAGTTTAGGAGTTTACAACATGTTAGTAAATTTTATATGCCATGTCATATGTGCACAGAATGTTATGACACAGTGAGAAATCACAACAAAATAAACAAATTCTGTTGTGAAGTTTGAACTTTATATATGAGTTTTCAGCATGCCACAATGGGAAAACAATATCCCCAAGTGAACAGATTTTCTACAAACGTGCACAGTTTTTCTTAAACTAGACCTTGCATCTAGATTTAGACTGAATAGTAAAACTTTTTCATTTTAGCTATGCTAACTACAAAAATAATGAACATTTTCTTTTTTCCCACCATGCCTGATATTTTCCTGGTAAAGACATGTAGCAATCAGTTACCTTTGTCTAGTCATCACAGGCAATATATGTAAAACTACTACTTTCCTTTTCAGTCTGAGGTCATGTACAGCAGCTCTGTGCTGTGGTGGGACACAGCTCCTCAGGGCAAACTTGCACATTCATTGCAAGCAAAAGGCCCCAGGCCAGTGACAGGATTCACAAGCATTCAAGTAAATACACAATGGGGACCCCCTGACAGTAGAAAATTCTTAGGACCGTGTATGAGGTGAAAAGAAAATTAATTTAGTGGCTACAAGGGGAGAAAAAAAACCCCAAACAAACGAACAAAAAAAACCCCAACACACCAAACTAGGACAGCTAAGACTTACCTTAAAATACCCTGAGCTGTCTGTCTATGGCATCCAAAGTTATTAATTTTTTCCCCCTCAGGATCTTAGGTTTGAACCTTTTGTGTGTATTTATTCATTGAAAAGAATCATATCTCTTCAGAAATTGTACCAGAAAGAACAAAGACTGGTTTTTTCCTCATATGGTTAAGCTGACCTATTAATGTCAATTTTTAATTTTATCCTTTGGATTTCTCATTAGCTTTACAACATGTCTAGATTATTTAATTATTATGTTTCAGCTCGTAGATGACATAAGATTTAAGAACTTTTGCTGGGCTCTAGCAAGTTGTCGCTATATTTTGCCTGAAGCTGCTTTTGTATGAAATAATCTTTCCATAGTTAACATTCAGGATACTCTGCAGAGCATCTTAAGAAGACTTAAATGCTAAATAACTGTCACCTAGCAAGTCTTAGTATTATTGCACTAAATTACATTGCAAGCAGTGTGATAAACAACATCATAATACTTTGACACATTCATCATTAATTATAACTGAAATCTAATCTTGACTGGATTTCTTTCAGTAATTATAACCAGTAAAGCAAACATTAGCATACATGGGGAAGGGAGGGTGGAGGAAAGAAGTCTTCCGAAAGCATAGCTGATCTATCAAAATACTGAATGGGCTGACAGTCTTATTAGGTTTTTATATGGGGTTTTCTACATATATTAAGAGATTAAAAATCTGAAATACATTTGGAATTCATTATGTGAATAATCATTTTGAAGGCAAAACTTTTCAGAGACCTACTGGTTGTGTCATTTTAAGGTGGCATATGACATTCCAGATTTCTGCTGTCTTACATAGAAGACAACTATTGAACTAAATTTTAAATCAGGGATCTCTCTGACCACCAAAATACTGTCTGGGTGGTAGTTCAACCTTCATACTACTAAGCTTCCGGTATTTCTGTAAAAATTGTATAATTGTCAATGGCAACTCCACGTACCTTTTCTCTCCAAATTCACATTTATTTTCCACTGGGGAACATTCTGCCGTTGGGGAGCTCACATTCTGGTGGTGCAAACTCTTTTCCTTTGTGCTGGGAAGCTGGGGAGTCTGGCAGCCAAGCTGTGGGCAGCAATGCTGTGTGCTGCTTCCCACTGAGCTATGATGCACCACCACAGCACCCTATTGGCCCAGTCAGAGCTCATGGTAACTCAAGAATGAATTTTTGCTCTCTTTGCTATCTTCCTAAGACTGTGTTTTAGCAAAGTACTTTATTGCTTGTGTAGTACTAAGCATATTTCAAGCGTGATTATACTTTCCTCTGTATATTCTGAATTCCCTGCATGCAAAGCTACCTGCTTTCTACCATTTCCAGTGGTTAGCAAGTCTGAAGAGAAAATAGGTATATCTTGTCAACTATATGTACTATATTTGGAGCAATGTCACCTGGTTCTCCTATTGGATATTTCTGCTCACACCAGATATCTTCACTGCCTATTATTTTACCACCATCAGTTACCTGGCTGCATGTCCCTGAAATATCTATATGCTGTACCTGAAAAATCAAACTAGTGGAAGAGGAAGTCGGTTCATTTCAGCCCTGGTTAGTCTTTGGTTGTAAATGAACCATGAGAAAGTTTTTTCCAGTGAGACTTTTACAGAAACAGACCTATTTTTCTGTGGTGGTGGGTGCAATTTGGTGAAACTTGCACGCAAACATTTTCTCTTATACTTACTGCTATGCCGTTTATGGCATTTACAAACTCAATATATTTTTGTCCAAGAGGATGCATTGAGACCTGAATTTTGAAAGTGCTTCTATCCATAAGAGGGAATAGATGACTTACTGTATTGGTGCATGTTGAGTTTTCCAAATGAGTGTTTTGTATTACCATGTCACTGTACAATTTTTCTTTCTTGATGATACTTTTGTGTCTGGTATGACTGAGTCAGAGAGATTTCCTGTACTCTTAAGTGAAAAAAACATTGATGGAGGTGGGTATTTCCATGTTTACTGTGTTAACCTCATCTTATAAAATCATACAGCTGTCAAGATCACTTTTTACTTCTGTGATGATCAATCTAAATAAAATTATCTATTTATTCCTCACCACCTTCACCAGAGACCCTCCTTATGGAAGCATAGGGAACTAGTCAATATGCCATACTCTCAGGCTGGTAGAATCTGCACACAAATTTATAAGAAAAAACCCATCAGTACGTGCATTTCTTTTGCTCTTGTCTCAGTAGTCTCTTATTCAACTGATGTTGAGCAAAATGGTGTCACCCTAATTGTGTGTCAAATGGAACTGACTTGGTCACAGGAAAATCATCAAGGGGGATGACTCCAGGGTTTTCAGAGGTTCCCAAAGTAACAAACTTCTGCATTTGTGTTATTTTCATATGTAGTTTCAGAAAGTAAAAGGAGTTGCTGTTTTGGCATTTTCTTTTTTTGGATTCTTGGGCGGGGGGGCCAAAAACCTTCTGGGTCATGTAATCAACCTATTCATGGTCAAAGACACCAGCACTGTATAATCCCCTCTTTATACTGAGCTTGTGTGCAGAATGAGGGGGATACCTTTGGGACAGGGGAAGGAGTATATGTTGGTTTTGGTTTGTTCCTGCTTCGCATGTTGGGAAATGGTTCTATAATCACATATTTTGGATGTTCACAAACTTTTAATTTGCAGTCTATATTACGTTGTGGTCAGTTTGGTAATTTATCTTCATTTTGTCCTCTAGCTGTTTTTCCTTCCTGGTTATTACCCACCTTTTCCATCTTTAGATCTACCAAGCACTTCTACTTTGAGAAGTATTCACTTAGTATGGAAATTCAAAGCTAAGATGGACTTTGCTTTTCTGTGTTTGTCATATACAGCATGCCACAGAAAGTCTTATCAGACGTTTATTAATGGTGTTATTTTTCTATCTGTAAGTCCTAGCATGTTTTCCTGTTTGTCATCCTGATGGCTGATAGCTGATCTGACAGACTGGCAAATCTAATATTTTGGATGACAGTCCTCCAGTTCATGGCAGAAGTTAATTTCAGTAATCCCTAAATGCATAATAGGGCTTATGCATGATGATGTACTTATCATACATTGTAGCATATTATACATTTAATCTTGTTTCTGTTTTTAGGGTTTTCAACATTATCTGTTTCTTAATGCACACATTATACAGCCCCTTCTCCTGCACTGACAATATCCAGATTTCACTTCAGCAGCCCATTTTATCTTCACATTCATACCTTATATGCCAGGATCATTACTGAGACTACTAAAAGAGATACTTGTCCCAAAGCCAGAGCTCAAGGCATTAAATGGGAAACCTTTTCCTAGCATAATAGTTCCCCTTTCAGCACAATTTCTTGGCCTACTGAAACACCCTTCTAATATTCTTTGTTCTCTAATAGTTCTTCATATGACACTAGAGGTAATGTTTTACTGAAATCCAGATAAGTTAGTCCTGCATTTCCTTTGCCTAGAAAAATAGTGTGCTTTTAAAATGGCAGCCTCTCCGGGACTGATTTTCCATTGGCACATTCCGTGGTGCATTTGCACATGCTTTTATTTACTCATTTAATTGTGCTTTCATTCAGAATTTGTTTTCAGAATGTACATAACACAGAGTTCAAGCTAACAGATGTGTTGTTCACTGGATTACTCTGTTTCCCTTTCTTCAGTAGAAATACTGTGTTTTCTGTTTTCCATTCTTGATTTGAAAAATTTGCTTATTGGCCTCTGTTATTTGGCTTAGGGAGTTTTTCATGCCAATTTCTTACAATTCTGGGAATTAGTTCATCTGTCTGCCTGTGTTCAAGTACATTAAAACCTTTGAAGTGAGTTTCCGCACCAGTAGCAATAACTTCAGTTTTGATACTTTCCACACACTTTCAGCCATGAGTCACCCTCTCCTGACCTATGTTTTTCATCAGTCCTTCTTAAAATCTGAGTCCAAGTACTCAGGTAGTTTTCAGACTTTTCCACCAGCTCTTTGCTTCTTGAATAACAAACATAATCCTTTTCTTTTTCTTTATATTCCTTATTTTGTTATATTTATGTGTTGTTATATATCCTTAATATTTTCCATTCTTTGTATATAAAGAATAGGATACTGTTCAGTTTGATTTGTTTTGTCAGTGCTTGGCTCCTGAGAATTCTCAATTTATCCCTGTGCTTTCTATCTTTCCAACAGTAACTTCCTTCCCTGAGCAGCACTTTGTCTGATTTCATGTCATCATTAATAAGAAGTGCTAAAATTTCTCATAAGAGGGTTTAGGTTTTTTTAGGGTAGGTTATTGCTGGAGGCTTTCTCTAAAAGTTCGTTTTCTTTATCTTTTTCATACTTTTGGGATGAAAATTCCATATATTTTTTAACCTCAACTTCAAGTAATTTTAAGTCTCGTCTTTATCTAAGTATTTGATTGTTTCAGTTCAGTTTTCCTGGCCAAGTAACTTCATTAATGTCTCATTTCACCCCAGACACATTCAAAATCTCATTTGAGGTTGCTTATCCATCTGTGACATGTAAACTTGTAATTCCTCTGACCAGGATTTCAATCAGTCAAAGTCTCCCATTGTGAATTGTATAACTGTTTGTAAAAGCCATTTTTCAGGTAATTATTTTATTTGTAGCAGGTTTTGTTTGAGTTTGGCTCCGATATTAAGCAATAATTGAACCCGACCATTTCTGTTATCTTGGTTTTGCTTGAAGAAAGGTTAAGGTTATATTTATTTCTGTGAGAATGATAGAAAATTATCGGTTGGACCCAAACCTTTTTTTTTCCCCCTACAAGGCTACACAGCCCACAGCAGAATTTCAGCAACTAGTCCTTCTTGTTTTTAACATCTCACCAAAGGCATTTCAGTTCAAAACATTTCTGTTTTCTTCTCCACTGTCTCTCCTATATTTATGTTTTCTTCAGCATGATTTCTGTTCGTGATTGTTTTTCTACCACATACTAATAAGGTAGTGTCCTAGAGTGGCTCTAATCCCTCCGTTTTGTAGCCCACGTACTTTGTCTTAGCATATAAACATCTCTGCTTTTTTCACCCACTCATTATCCTGTTTCCTATTTGGGTGATAGCTGGGATGATATTGCTTACATAACAAATGCTTCTATGAATATTAAGTTTTTTATTTCTCTATTGATGCATGCACTCCTAACCCTCTGCTGTTCCTTTACCCTGTTGTTTCCTCAGCTACATGACTCATGCTCTTTTCTGTCAAAGCCAGGGACAGGAGTCATCTCCCTGTGCTCCCTACTTCAAGCATCAGCATTGCCGAGTAATATGTCAGAATTTTCTGACTTCCTGAATGAATTGTTAGTTGAGATGATCCTTTCTTCTGGATTAGGATGACTGGAAGACCTCCAAAACTTCCTCCACTAACTGACCTTATCAATGCAGGTCCAGGACACGTTTGATTATATGAGCACATGAAATTCTTGGGGTCTCCATCACTGCACTCCTGTTGAAGAGGAGAGGCAGTTGTATGGAAAGGGTTCTTGGCTTTCTGCAGTTTAAGGTGCAAACTACTTAAAACAGTGAGAAATTAGGAGAAATTAGCAAGGAAACTTGCTAATTCAGTGTCACTGCTGTGAATTCAGTTTTCTGGAAATTTGGTAGCTCCCAATATCCAGACCATGCTTGGAAAACCAGTTAGATTTGGTCCTTGGAAAGAAAAGTTGCTTACTTCTTCAACTTCCCCGTCTTCATCACTGAGGTACTACCTGTTGACCTCACAGGGTAGCATGAAGTATTAGCAAGCCTCACAACAAAGCTGAAAAATAAAAAAAAATTGGAAGAAATCCGCATATTATAGTCCCAAAGTGGAATAATAGCTTGGTGGATCTTGCAGTAAACCAAGTCATTACCAGGATATACCTGATTTGGTGTAGCAGACCTTACTATACAATTTTTTTTTTCAAGCATGAGAGAGGTGCAGAAGCAGTAAGGGTTTTTCCTTGTGAAAGTCATAGTTGGTTTTATCCCCTCGGCGTAAAAAGGCTACTCATATACCTTAGAATGTTTTATTAGCTGAAGTCTTCCTTGTATTTGTCTTGTCCCATTCTTCTTTGATGATTTTACTGTTATCACAAAGGTCTCAACATGCAAACTAGCTAATAAGACCTTATTCTGAACCTAAGTTGTTTCATAGAAGTAATTTAATAATGCCAGATCTGTCAAGCTGCCAGCCTTTCTGAATACACAGTGTTGTTTCTACATATATCATACATTAAACTGAATTTAGTACTCACTTGTTACTACTTGTAGTTGGTATATGCCTCCAACTACAATAGTTTCACATACATGCATGTTCACATCAGAAGTAAAAGACAAAAACACTGATAACATTTTATTCTTGCTGATACCTATAAAATACTCAGCACATGTGTGAAGACTTCTGAAATCTACTGAACGCTCATTCCATTTTATACAAATGTAAATTATTTCCTGCTTGTATTTTATCTGAGTTAATCCAGCACTGCCAAGTCCACCACTAAACTATGTCACTCAGTGCCACATCTGCATCTTTTAAATACCAGGGATGGTGACTCCACCACTTCCCTGAGCCCCCTGTGCCGAAGCTTGACAACCCATTCCGTGAAAAGATTTTTCCTAATATCCAATCTAAACTTCCTGTGGTGCAACTTGAGGCTGTTTCCTCTTGTGCTATCACTTGTTACTTGGGAGAAGAGACTGACCCCTACCTGGCCACAACCTCCTTTCAGATAAGTTGTAAAGAGCAGTAAGGTTCCCCCAAAACCTCCTTTTGTCCAGGCTAAACAATCCCAGCTCACTCCCTGTTCTGCAGGGCAGCTTTCCAGCCACTCTGCCCCCAGCCTGTAGTGCTGCCTGGGTTTGTTGTGACCCAAGCACAGGACTCGGTACTTCAACCTGTTGAATCTCATACAGTTGCCCTGCCCAGATCCCTCACATTCATAAACACACTTTGGGCCTCTTTCTTACTGACAGTAACAACATTTCAAGTTCTTAAGTTAGTTTTTGGGTTGCCATGAAAGAAGAGCACGTCTTCCCCAAATGGTGGCTCAACACAGAGTGGTTTAACATGATGTCCTAATTCACAGCTCCCAATGCATTCTGCTGATCTTGGGTATACATTGCCTCTGAAAATTACCTCTGGAAAGAATTTTTTTGCTGGAGAAAGCAGCTTTTTGGATGACATCAGAGTAGTCTTTTCACATACACACACCCACACCCACACCCGCCACCCCTCCACCCCTAGTGTGGAAATAAAATGTTTAGAAGTCTTGCTGAATTCATTTTTATCTGTCGTGGAAATAAAGTTTATGCATTGCAGCAATCCCTTCTTCAAGGCACAGACCTTTGTATAGAATGGAGACCACCCGTTGGAAAGCACTCATAGGGATTTTTCTCCATTGTCTGTGGATAAGTTACTGCTAACCTTATCTGAGGTCACTGATCTGGGCCTGCCTCACTAGCACACACGTTTAGACAGTGGTATTTTTAGGTAGGTTTTTAGGTTTTTAAGACTGAATTCATGTTAAAGTGGATCCTTTTTTGTCTGCCAATTTTTAAACTGATATTTCAATTCAAATCTTTAGCAGTTAATTACAAAGTTATTCTTTATCCCCAAATGTACCTGTTTAAGGATGAAAGATTACATCTCAATCTTCATGAGGAAATAAACAAATCTGTTTTTACTGAACACAGAAAAATGATTACAGCTGGTCAGATTCTTGCCTATGAAAAATTTACTTCCAGAATGTCTTTCATCCTTTCCTTCCTCCTAAGGAGAAAATCAAAGAAAGGGCTTTGAATTTTTATTAATGATTCATTACTCATAGCTGATCAGTGAACAGTTTATGCAAATACACTTTGCAAATTGCTCACTTTAACTATTACTTGGGGTTATATCTGGATATTACATTCCCATGGGAAGCAGAGGTGTGAATGTTTGGATTATTGATATATAATCATGGGAGTATAATGCATATCAAATGTTAAATACTCAGACAGATACAGAAATCATTTGCAATACGCTTGCTCACACTGAATTGCACCTTAATGGGGTTCTTGTTGACATTAATAAGTTACAAGTTAAGATGAATGAGTATAAATTGCAAGCTAACTAGCTGATAGTTGAACATATTATTCTTTGAGGGTAGTTAACCAGCAGGCCTCATGTTCCTAAAGACTTAAATTTGATATACCTCAAGGAAATATTCCTTTGTATGATGGAATTTAAAAGAGAAAGATTATTTTCGTTTCTTCCCCTCTGCCATAGCAATACGCTGAAAATATATTGGCCCATTTTGTGAATTTGGAGGGGAGCTTTTGGCCTGTGATATGCAGTGCATTGGTTGTTTTGTGACCAATGACTTCTAGTGGGGGAAAGAAAAAGGTAGTTTTGTTATTATTTTACTTTGGAGGGTCCTTGTAGGGGTTGGTGGGGGGAGTATGTTATCCCTGAGATGTGATTTATTCATTGTTTCAGAGCACTGAGGAGCTGGTAATCTAAAAAATCATGGTGTGTCATTCAGACCAATTTGAGTAACAGGCTTAAGGATTGCTAATCTTTTCAGTGCAAATGGGGAAGATTTTTCTAGATATATATAGTGAGCAAAGTTACCAGCTAGGAGTTCATCAAGTTGTACATAAGGGAGAGATGCACAGAGACATTTGAGAAATAAAAATGGATTGATTTATTAATTCAATTTTCTGCTCCACAAGTGGCTGGTTTTAGGGCACTGGATCTCTTTTTATTGTATGAGAAACAATCACTGTTCATGATTGTGTAATGTGCCACTAACAGAGGTAAAAAGGAGTTGCTGAAATGGTGAGAGTAGGTGTCTTATTCAGAGGACTAACATGTATTACTGCCCTCCTACCATTTAAATTCTTGGCTTACTGTAGTACGCTCCTGTGCAGGCAATCACACAAATGTTAGATTACTATGAAAGAATAGTTTAATGGTAGTATATGTGTCTGTTACAACAGGCTATCTCCTAATTTTATTTACTTGCTTCAATGGTTTTCACTGTGTGAAACAAAGATTTAGTCAAAATGGGATGTGTACCTGAGGTTAGTCATCTGTGGATCATATCATATTCCAAAGATTTTACTAGTAGAGGATAAAAAAGCCCACAGACAAATGCTTGGTCTTGGGAGAAGCTGCCTTAAAGTTCTGCTGTTGGTGTTAATGTGACCAGGATCTCCCCCAGTTAAGAAAGTGACTAATACGGTCAACTAGCCAAATGCTAAATATGAAGAGTATCACCTGTGGGAGACAGAGCCAGACAAAGGGAATCATGTTCTGTGGAGACATGCAAGCGCCCTGGAAAAGTACCTGAGAACTTTGTCTCAGGAGTAGTTGATAAAAGTTCTAAAGAGCAGAGCAGGGCCCTAAAGATTTTGTAGCCTAGTAATGATATATTTTGAGTTAAAGAAAAGCAAAACAAATAAAGCTCCTTCTGCAAATGTTGGGTTTTGATGTTGGAAAGCAGTGAGACCAATTAAAATCTGTTCCCCTGCTAATATCAGAGATGGCAATTACTAACCTAAGAGCATGAATATGATTGAGAACAGTCTGTTCCTACAGCCATGAGCTTGATACTGTATACCCTTGGTGCTATTGTAATTCCAGAAAATGTCACTTTAAAATAAATAAGAAAATATATAAAATGTAAAAATTGAATTGCCAGGACAGATGTTTCATGTGGTGGTGATACAGAGTATCTCTAAGAGCTGAAAAATAGGATCTGAATTAACTACTTTTAAATGCATACCGAG
The DNA here is from genome assembly GCA_013397055.1 of Pachycephala philippinensis. Taxonomy (NCBI): domain Eukaryota; kingdom Metazoa; phylum Chordata; class Aves; order Passeriformes; genus Pachycephala; species Pachycephala philippinensis. The sequence continues at coordinate 238,981 of VWZT01001078.1, forward strand.
AACCTCTCTGTATTGTTGTACTTTTTAATTAGATGAAAATAAATGAATTGAAAAGATGAAAGGAACTCATGTAACATCTCACTTCAAAGGGCAGCTCCACTCTTGAGGAGTGTTTAAAAAAAGAAAAAAAAAAAAAAGCAGCTTATTCAAGAAATATGCATTCTCTGTGGATTTGGTTTCTCTTTTACCTGCTTTAGAAATTCGGGAATGACTTTTGTTCATTTGACCCAGATGGAGTCATTACCCCCGTGTAAGGGAGAGTGGCAGCTGGCTGACAGTGATGTTCCCCCGCGCTCCTTCGCTGCACTTTGCATTGACTCAGCAATGCTCTCAAATAAGCAAGATTATTTTTGACCTTGTGATGGGATTTTTATCACAGTTTCAGTGCTCTGGCCTGTGTTCTGGATAGAAATCGCACATGTGGAAATGCTCCTTAGCTGCTTCCCAAAGTGAGGACTAGAACAGCAACTACCTCAAGTGTATACACATCAGTGTGTGCAGCCTGGGAAACAGACAGGAGGAACTGGAGCCCATGCCTAGTCAGAAAGTTATGATATCGTAGGAATAACAAACATGGTCGGACAACTGGTCTGAGTGGAGGGTTGTTAAAGGCTCTTTTGCAAAGACAGGCGGGGAAGAAGAGGAGGAGGAGGAGTCACACTCAAGTTAAAGACAACCTTCAATGTACAGAAGTTGAGTAGAGTGATTATGGAAGTCTTATCTAATGCCTCTGGCTCAAGACCACAGGGGTCATTTCCAAGGAGGATCTTACAGGAGGCTACTGACCTCCAAACCAAGAAAGTAAGGCCAACGAGGCAATATTTGGGTCATCTAAGCAAGCTTCAAACGACCAAGAACCCTGTTCTTATGCGTGACTTCATTTATTGGAAGAACAAACAATACCTAACATATCATCTATCAAGTTTTGGAATGTATGGAGAGCTGCTTCCTTATACGTATGTTAGCTGTGCCAGCCAGGAAAGAGGCACTGCTGGATTTGGTACACACAAACCAAGAAAACCTGCTTTCGTTTATCTCTCGGTTAGTGATGGCCTTGGCTGCACTGATCACAATATTGTGGAGTTTGGGATCCTGCTGAGCATGCTGAGGGTGACCAGTAAGAAAAAGGTTTTAGATTTTAGAAGGGAAACCGTATCACCATATTCCAGTGTTTAGAGGGTGGCTAGAAAGTAGATGGAAACTCTCTTTTTTACAAGGAGTCACATGGGAAACATAGGGAGTAATGGGTACAAGTTACTCCTGAGGAAGTTCTGATTGGACATTCCCAATGAAAACCATCAGCCATTGGAATAATCTCCTCAGGGAAGTGGCAGATTCCCCAACATTGCACAGTTTTAAGATTCAGCTGCACAAGATGTTGTGCCATCTTGTCAAGATGTTGTCCCATCTTGTCTAGACCATGCTTTTGCCAAGAAAGGTTGAACCACATGATTCTTGAGGTTCCCTCAAGAGCCTATTATTCTATGGATCTGTGATTCTATGCACAGATAGAATATCTCTGTGTCTGGGTTTACTTTATCTGGACAAATGAATTGGAACAAAAAAAAAAAAACAAAACAAAACAAAAAAAACAACAAATACTGGAGCCTTCCCTCAAACAACTCAATCACTCATCTGATTGATTAACATTGATAAACAAGTCAGCATTCCCAATCCAGTAGCAGATGCTTCTACACAAAATACCTAAAAAACATGACTTGTATACATTTTATATGCAGAATGACTTATATTATGCAAAATATTTCATCACCTCAGCATTGGTTGATTGGTCTTGAGGGAATTTCTGGACTCTTGACTTAAGTCAGTGCTGTCCAACTCCAGGGTAATATTTTTACCTTCCACCAAGTTTTCCTCTGAGTCCTCTTTTCAAACATGAGGGGGTTTTTTAGCCCTTCAGCACTTTATTTCCAATCACATCTGTCCAGGCCAGAATTCTTGTCATCATATTTCTGTGTGAAGGTGACCTGGTTAAGGGCAGGATGAATTGAAACTGACCAAGTCACAGTTTCCTTCTGTGTTTCAGTTGCCCTGAAGTGTGGGACGGTGACTTTAGAAAATAGCATTTGTATGCAGAAGTGTAACAGAGAAGTGTCACAACAACCAGTTGAATAAAGATTCAAAGAAAAACTAGCCCGTCTCCATCCCTAGGAAGATCCTAAAGGCAGGACTGCTCACTGTAAGGCAATAGTGTTCTCTTGTGACTCAAAAATTTTTGCTTCTAGAAGCAGAATTTGTGTGTGACTTAGAAAGGGAGAACAGCTCATCAGCTTCATAACTCCTGGGTAGATTTTAGGCAGGCTGCTCTGCTCTTTGTTATGTCACGAGTTGCTTAGCCAGTTTGTCAGATAGCAATTGGATGTGAAATGCTATTAGCACTTCACAAACACAATCAGCTAAGCAACTGAGCTCATCCCAGACATGATTAAGTGAGATCAATTATAATAAGAACTAGATAAGAGAGGTAAGCTTCTTGTTTCTTGGGTTGGTATTCTGCAGTATTAGCCTTTGTAAGTATCCTTTATACATCATCAGCTGCAAAATCTTGATTACTTCAGGAAGTGGCTTCTAGACCAGCATTCAAATGAACTTCATCCTGAACTGATTATTCTAACACTGCAACTGCCACTGAGTGGGGAAACAGTTTATTTGCAGCATCAATTGCACCAAACAGAAAAGTAGCCATTGAAGCCAATGTTTTGCAATTCAAGGAGCATGTTTCCTCTCAATCTTAAATACTGTTAAATATTCTGAGAGCTCTTTGTGTTCCAAGAAGGGAATAGCTGCTCTTCATAGCATCATGTTTTGCCATGGCACTATTGCTATAGCACTTTAGGCTTAATTTGCTAAATACCAGAAATTATACATGATTCCTGAAAATCTTGACATGAAGTTGCACACAAAGTGTTCACAAAATCTGAAGAATATATGTGAGAGTCAAGTGCACCAGAAGTAGTGTAAATATACATTTTATAGCAATACCAAAATACTCATGCTTTGTTAATCAGAATTGGAAAGCTGGTAATGTAGGAATAGAGGGGGCCATATGAACAAACAAAATACAAGAGAGAAATGTTGCAAAATAGTCCATGTCTAAATTGTAGAAAGAGAGACTCGCCCGTATCTTTGCACAGATATTTTTAGCATTATTTTCATTTCTTTTGTGGCTTCTGGTTCTTGCCTTGGACCTCGCAGGAGGTAATTTTTTTTTGTGATACAGAAAGATTAAATGCAGGATGCATATCATGCCACAACAATTGTGCTGTTCTGGAACATAACATTTGACCAAAACCCACAACTCATTTTTTTTATTTGAATGAAGATTCCTAAGCTCTGAAGTAGAAAGCTCAAGTGCTTTCTACTGTGATAATGCTGAAGTTGTTGTTAGGGGTTGTGCAGGCTCCTTGATGGGCTCAGTGCCAGCATCTCTGCTCTTGTCCAGTTCCCAGTGTTTTGTTTGCTTTGCTGGCTACTGTGAGTAACTGAGCAGAGCAGGTCAGTTCCCCCTCATGGATCCTCTCTGTTGTAATCTCTCCTTGGCAGACATGTGGGACCACTGTGACCTTTTCTGCAGCCAGCGTAAGTTCTTAATGTTTACCTGTATTCAATTCCAAAACAACTGTTAGCCTCTGCCTTATCTTTTCTTCCTCATCCTCCCACATTTTTTATGGCTTTTTGGATAGAGTAGTGCTTCCCTCAGATACTGGTCCACAGGTCTCTGTGAAAATATTCCTGGTGTTAGGTCTCTTTCAAATCACAAATGGCTATTTTGCATATCATCATTGACAACCAGCAAGATTTCTTCCCTGAAGTTCAAGATCAGTTATTAATAATTAGTAGGAAAGATTCAGAAATTTCTAGGATGGATTCTTTGGCCTATGCTATGTTAAAATATGTGAATATGAGTGGTCTCTTTTGGGCTATTCATCCTTGTAGCAGTCCACCACTTTTCTCTTATCACTTGGTTTATAATTATTTCCCGCCTCTATGTTCTTTCATTGCAGCTTAACATATTATCATATATACACAATACTCTTGCATTTTTCTTTTGTGTGGACCTTTACCAAATATTTTTGGAAGGTTAATATGTCCTTCACCTGATGGTGTCACTTGCAGTGTTTAAAATATTGGATAACTATGGAAAAATAAAATAGGAAGTAAAAAAAATGATAGAAATGAGAGCTATTATGTTATTCTGTTGATGTTTATTTTATTAAAGAAAAAGCATTTGATACCTGATATTTTTAAACTTTGAGCCTTTTCACAATACATCCTTAATTGTGGCACCGAAAGCTTTTAACATGCATTATGAAAAATCATGCATACAGGAAAAAAAACAATCCCCTATTTTGTGGTCTAAAACGTGTGTACAGTATTTTTGCCCAAGAATGCATGTCTAATGTTCCACCTTGTCCACTAATTCTTCAATGTAGATATCATCCAACCTTTCTGAGAAAGATCCAAGGAACACCAGGTCCCTGTGGAGGTCTTGTCCTCATGGTCGGAGTTTAATTTTAAACTTGAACCATGAGATTTGGGGTGGGTTCATTTCCAGCATCAACTGTTAGAGTTTTGGACATAGCTCCTTCCTCAGAGACTTGCTGTGACCCCAAGTTCAGCCTTGCAAAGTATCAAGTTCTGTACAGTTTGTCACTTGCTTTATTCTGCATTCTTCTTTGTGGTGAAGCAAAATGAATGATCACACCTTAAAACTTCTTGTGGACTGTGGTGCACACACAGCCTAAATGAAACATATTTTGTGCTTCCCTGGTGTCCTTTCCGGTCCCTTGAATGCTTTTGTGCATCAGTTCCTGAATACATTCTCAATTTGGAGCTTCACCTTCTCCTCTTGGGCTGTGGGAATGGCTGCAATAGCTCATAAAACCCAGCGTTTTTGTTCCTATTTGATGTTTCCTTTAAAAGATGATGGTAGGGGATGCGCCTCTCCCCCCATCCTTGTATAGTGCTCTTGTCACAGGCCAATTAAAAATTACTTTCCAGGAGAAGCATACAGAGGGAGCTTTGGTAGTGATCTCTTTGTCTGATTCCTCATTGCACCAGATTTACTGGAGCCTTCTAACTCACCTGCATTAGGTGTAATTACATCGGGGGTGGGGGCATGGACACAAGTCTCCACCTGACTTCTCACCTATTCCCTAAATTCTCAGAAGGTAACTTAGGACCTTGCGACGTTAGCACATGACACATAACTGTTAACCCTTACTTTAATGTAGGTTAGTACATAGTTACTCTATGTAGGAGAAAATTATGCCTTTCCATGTGCAAGCAACTGTTTATGTGAACCCCTATTGCTTTGAAGAACATACTTTCACTTCACAGGACACTACAAGGCTGGGGGATGAATCCCTAAGGGAAGAGTTCCCACTCTGCAAGTTAGATTCACATACTATAGAAATAGTAACCCTTAAAATAGATTTAAAATCTGTACCTTAGCTGCATGTTGTATTTACTGTGCTCATTTGTTCCATTCTTTAGGTTTGAAGATGGTACAGTCTCTTTTCTTGATATCATTGCTCTGAAACATGGATTTGATGTTCTGGAAAAACTCACAGGTCAGTTAATATAACTCTAATACTGAAGACTGAAGTCTGGATTTATGGTCAGGGCACAGGTCTGATCATATTTCTTATGGCTCTAGCTTAACTTTCCTTTCTAGTTTTACTATCCATGTTCATCATTGTGAAGATGAGACTTCAATATAACTGGCTTATTCACGTACTCTGTATTGGATTACTCCAGCCTAGTTTGAAAGAAAAAAAGGGTCCAGACTGTTCTGGATATGCAAGACTTGACTACATGGAGCACTTCTCATCTGCGTCACACTCACAAAGATTCAATAGGAAAATAACACTAGAAAGTAGCTGAGTGACTCACACTGTTTGAGTCAACCTTTGCAGCCCTTGATGCGGAGCTAACGCTAAAGTCCCAAATAAAACTTTAAGCTGATGTTCTGGCCAGAACCTGTATGTGAAGGGTGACACTCATGTGCCGTGTTTAATCCAGGATAGACTGCTGCTTGTTTGGCTCAGCACCCCAAAAGCACGATCTCTCTTGTGTTTGCTGCCACGGGTCAGGGATTCTCCTGAAAAGGCAGGAGACGACACCTGGCCAGGGAAGCTTGCACCACTGGCTGTGCAGCAGGCTTGCACCATGGCATGCATCCACATGTGGAATGTGCCAGGTTAACAAAGGATGTTCCTAAAATGGATTTCTTGATCAGGTATGTGCACACTTAATGTGTAATGTCTGAACCTCCCTTCTCTAGTGCACTGTTCGATTTCCTATATAAAGTCATAAAGCGCATCATGATGCAAAAGAGGCCTGAGTCCATAGAGGCATTGGCTATGTACTTTTCAGGTCAGTGTAATTTCAGGTAGTGTCTGTGGAGGTTTATTGTCATGATTTATCTGAAGGATTCTAGTTTCTTCTTCCTCCCAGTGCAAGACTTCTGTGAGGAGTATTCTGTTAGATGCTTCAGGTTTGTTCATGTGGAAATCAATAGCAGTTTTCATCCACATCAATAGACTGACTAAGGCCAACAAGTAAGGATGTTTTACTTTATGTTGCTCTACATGGAGAGCAGGGATCAGGAACCAGCCTTTAGTATATGTAGTACAGAATGCTTCCCAAAACCATGCAATCTTAAACAAACACGTTCCCTTGCAAAGAGGGCTTTGGTTTAATGTGTAGGAGCATTGCCTGCCATGATTGTGAGAGTTGGTGATAACACCTCCTCTGTTGCATTTCTCATCCATCTTAACCTGCTATTGGTACCTATTTTAGCTAAACAATTAAAAAATCTACTAATACTAGACTGAGGGGAACACTCAGCCCTGAACCTGAATTAAGTGGGTATCAGTGGATGACAGGGTAGAAGAGAGGCATGAAAAAGTAGTATGTTGAGATCTGTCAGTTGTCAAAAATGTGAATTGGCTTTGAATTTTCATATTTATGATCCTTTCATTAAAAATATAAATCAAAAATTTAGGAGTATTTATATTTTCAATTTCAAAATTATTTTTTCCATAGGGCTAAAATACAGGAAGATAAAGATGAGAAAATATAGACCAAAAGAGCAAACAAGTAGAAACCTATATGGGGAAGAAAACTGAAAAATTAAATAAAAAATGTTTTTGACAAATACTGGAGTTTTAAAACTTCAGCACTGCTGGTGTAGTCTAGGTACTTTAGTGGTCTCTAGTAAAATTCCGGAGTGCCACACTGAAAAGCAAAAGTGCCAGCACTGCCTCTTTACAGATATAAGAGACCAGAGAAATCCATAGTGGAAGAAAAAATGGAATTCTCTAAAGGATTTTAATCACCACATGATCCAAGAATTTTCCACAAAGTTGGGCTAGTCCTAGACCATTACACATGGCCAAAGATGAATTAAGCTTGTGTTCCATATAATTAGGAACTTTCAACATCTTCATGCTAAAACTTTTGTGATTATGCTTACATGTATATGCATGTAAGTAGAAAAATTTCCATGTGATGTGTTTTTTTTAATTAGATTTTAATCATACAGAAGGGAAATTAAACAAGCCACTCAAAGTTGATAGTAGAACGTGGCACGACTACGGTCATGTTTGGATTTTTCCATCATAAAATGCGTTTTGTGTGCCCACATTTCAAAGCTGATGTGAAGGGTGGCTCAGCCCTGTCAGGTCTCTTGGCCCTTCTGTGATGGCTGTGAGATGAAGGCTGTGGGGGCCTTGCTCTTTAATTTGTGTAGGCATTGAATATATCTGTGCCTGGCACGACTGATGCAACAAGAGATTCAATGTTACCCTGAGCTTCACAGTTCTCTTTGTTGTGATTTCTGTGAGATTTTTCTCACAGGCCTTTTCTGTAAACATAGCCATGTTTTGCTAACCGTGCCAGTTGTTTGCATTCCATTTCTCCTAGGCAGAGATGTTTGATAGACCTTTCCTTTGACCAGTGTGATTGAGGGGTGTTGATTTCCCCTCCAATCCACGGTGATTTCTAAGAACATATATAAATAAGGTGGGCCCCAGAGCCCCAGGCTTTTGCCCTCTTTCTCTCGATCCGTGTCTACGTTGTTTTCCCTTGTGTCCGAGTGCGTCAATTCAGGGCTTTGCAGTTGCCATTTTCCTCTCACCATCCTTTTCTCCCCCAAACATCATTGACAACGTGGAGTTTTGCAGGTTATTTAATTTCTGTCAAAGGCCCAGCGTCCCTTTTGAACAGAGATTATTAGCATTTGGGTATATACAACAAAGCCATTGCATGCTGCTGAAGCACTTCGTAATCCAGAAGGACTGCAGATTTGTTTTAAGCCTCTTTATGCATATTTCTTCTACTTCAACTGTCAGAGTTTTCAGTGGCAAAATGCACTGTCAAATGTGAATCACTTTTGAATCTCACTTTGCTGTAGCTACTGGAGCACTTGCTCTGCACTCCCCGAACACAAAAAATTATTCTCATTCTGGGTTGAAAATAGCCTGGAGTAGAAACAAGCAAAAAACCAAAGTATTGTTGTTACTAATGGTGTCCCAATGTGTAATAAAAGCACTGCTGAAGTTCTTTGGGGATGCACTGTAGCTGATTATTCTGTGCTGTAGTTATTGAAGACAGAGAGGGAAATCACTAACGAAGGTAACTCAGAGTTTCAGTGTTAGTCAGTGTTGTGAAACATACAGATCAGTTTCTGACTATGATATCATCTGAATAAATCCTTGACCTGTCTCAGCTTGTAGATTTAGAATCTGAGTAGCCATTTAGAACAAGGCATGTTTCCTGCCAGACTTGCGTAATGATGTGCATGTGTATTTAAACCATTCCCAGAGGGCTTACATCTATATGATTTTTAAACTTATGTTTTATGGTATGTATTTTTATTAGTAAATTTTCATCTGCTTTTAAAATGAAACTAAGGCACATCATTTGTGCCTTATTGTTATAATGTTTACTTTGATTATAATGTCTGTTCAGGAAACATTAATTCACTTCAGAAGAAAATATAATATATATGGGAAAAAATTTTAAAATGCAGACTAAGCCTTCTAAGAATGACAAATTGAAAGTTGTTTTTAAGTTTACCAGATGCTTGATTGGTTGTTGGAGAGTAAAGGTTATATTGGCTTTCATAAAGGCAATTGCACCACAAAACAGCCAAAGCAAAAGGTGGTGCAGGATGTTAAATGGTGATGCTAACTTAGTTTTTTAACTTGGTCTTTGGAACTTTTGTTGTGTTTTGCCCTGGTACATCAAGGACTTGTTGCAGTCAGTGATGGGATGTTTGGAAGCCTGCATTTAATGGTACTGCAAGGATTCACAGTGTTGTGTTTAAACACTTAAGGTTATGCAAGCCATCCAATTTAGGGGCCAGAAAAAAAAAAAGAAAGTTGTCCTAAATAAGATTGTCAGGGACTACTGGGATTTCTTTTGTGTGGAGTTTGTGACATCGTCCTACTGTTGTCTGGTTACGTCACCTAAACTTGGACCATGGGTGTGATGCTTGTGTATTTTACTGCTTTCATCCTTAGTGCTGCTTTCATTCATAATTTTAATGGATTTAGGGGTTCGCTAATGTGAACACCAACTGTACAGTCTAAATTTCTTTCAAGTGTCCGTATCTTTCTTTCTACGTGTGGGATTATGTAAGAAAGGTGGTTTTCCTGCCTTACATCAGATGGTTGCTGTAAAACTAAGCCGTGACCTACTGATGAATCAGAACCTTTACAGAGGAATTGCCTGCACTTGTTCCCTTTCAGATGTGCAATATGAGATTGTGTTTCACCATGAGTACCTCATCTGTGTGGACACTCTGCTGAGTGCTTCCACTGAAGTCAATGGGGCCATGAAACGAAGTCTAGTATAATGGCTTGGGAGCTAGGTGGGGAATTGGGAGACTTGAGTTCCTTTCCTTGGCCACAAAATTTACTTGACATTTATTAAATCACGTAAATACTAATCTTAAGGGGAACAGGGAGTTAGGTAACTGAATATGCTTTCAGATCTGTGTTTAACCTCTGGATGGCACTTACCTTATCTTGCTGTCAACACTGATGTCTGAGGTACCATTTTGATACCCACTGAAGTTGGTGGAACAGGCAGTGACTTCACCAGCCTGATCCCTCTGAATTTTTAGAAATTTCGGATGAGAAGAGTTACATCCAGCAATAGCAGCTCTTTTCCTTGTCTTTTAAAGGAGCTTAGATGATTACCTGAGTGTGTTATAGGACATTTCTTTAATTTTATATAAATTTCCTGCTAACAATCCCTTTGGGACTAGAAAGATAAACTGCCGAAGTAGTTAAGGTGGAAATAGTGTTTTGGGATTTTTTTGCTTTGGTTAGATCTGCAGCTTCTTTTGAGCAGAGCAGGTTCTACATTTCCTGTGGCTGAAATAAAGCAGTAAAGCGTAACAGGAAATGTTCTGGGAGAACCCCAAGGAGCGTGAAGTAAGGTTTTCTATTTGTGAAACCTTTATCTGTCCATTACTCTAGCAGTGATTTCTGATTTCCAATATATATTTCATGCTTCAAATCCAGGTTTGTTCAGGTAGATGTTGCTTTCTCTAAGGGGGAAAGGCTCACAGTCTGACAGCTAACTATCCTGCAAAGGCAAAAAAAAATTCTGTCTTCAGGGTGAAAATGTGCCTGTTACGGTAAAAAAAGATGTCTTATATAAAGAATTTGTGTGCACAGCTCATTTCAGAAGTCTGTGGTGGTTTTCATTTTCAAATGACTGGTTACAGCAGATTAGGAGGAAAGAAAGCTCAGTTGGTTCTTTTGCATCAAAAGAAGCCATTGTTGGGACTGTGGTTAATTTATTAGGAAGAACATGCTCAACTGAGCACGCATTTACTAATGGCTATGGATGAAATTAAAACAATTACAGAGGCAGTATTACAAAATGAGCAAGGAGGTGAGGCAGTCCTGTGCAACTGCCTGGAAATACAGCCAAGCACATACAATGTGTTTGAAAGGCAACTTTGGATTAATGAATGGGGGCTACTTTTTTTACTGTAGATACAGAATCTGTTCCCAGTTCTGCCTAAAGTAGCATGGTAAAATCCATCACTTCCCGAAAATAAAGTGGGAGAAATTGTTGTACCCTCCATTGAGAGACAATGTCTGTAAGACCAAGTGTTCAATAAAGGCCATAGGAATATTAACAGCTGTCAAGTGTAATGAAACTCAGATCTACTCATTCCTACAATGATGCAGCATTGCCTGCATATGGCCAAAGGATATCTTGGAGAAGAAGTACTTTCTGTCTGTAATAACTTTTTCCCAAGATCATTTTCTGTGTCAGATGTAGTTAGGACCTGAAGGACTTGTAATTTTCATTACAAAGTTGTCATAATAACTGCTAACAGATAAAGTCCTATGAAACTATCTTTTTCAAAGGTGAACAGAAGTGACAGCTTTTAGACTTGGGTGCAGACCTTCCAAAGACTTTTTGATGCCTCAAGTGATTGATTAGTTGAGGGATCTTGTTATTCTTAGAATATCCTTTTGAAATGGGAAAAAAAAAAAATCTTGTTCAGCTGTATTCTTAAAACCTGCATATGAAATATTCAAGAATTGTCTCTGTATGGTTCCAACTAAAACCTGGAAGGGAAATGGCAAATAAAATTACACATAAATTAATTCCATTACATTTTAAACAGTGTAATATATTGCTAATTATTTTTTGCTGCATCTTGATATACTAACGAGGAAATATAATTTTACCTAGTGGATACTAATTTCCTTTACTGATAAGGTGAACAATTTTCTTATTAACATGCACCTGGAAAATGAACCTTGACATGGTGGTGAAATAATTCAGTTTTCTGAAAAACTAGAGCACACTGGATTAGAGAAGGGATCAGTATTTTGGCATTTGCGGAAAAAGTCTGGCTGGTGTTAGGGGTGCTCACTTCAGCCATCCCTCAGAGATCTCAGGGTCCCACTCTACTGTGCTAAGGTAATCCTTATTTCATTTACTACATTTTTAATTTCCTGGCTAACTGGATCCAGCTGTTTCAGCCCTTCATGCAACACAGAAATTTTATGCTAAATCCAAAGGGGCTAAATTAAAGTGAAATGAAATTTGCATATCGTGTAAAACTCTACTTGTTCAGCAGATCCAGATTATATGGTGCTAATCACAAACACTAGACAGAGTAAATCCTCTTGAAGTCACCCTGGGGTTAAGTCAAATGCTTTACACTCTTTGACACATACCCATGAAATATGTAATCAAGTCTGTTTGACGTCCTCTCCTAATTGTGTGTATTTTAAGCAGATGCTTTTCCAGCTGATCTGTGCCTTTTGAGATTTTTTTTCATTATTAATCAGAAAATCATGCTGTATGTTAACGGCAAGTGCCAATTATGAGAAACTAATATTAGTTTCTTTGCTTAGAAGCTGTGCTTTTGCAAGTAAGACCATTGCCAAATAACATATAGATGTAAAGAAAATATAAGAACCTCTGAATGTTTTCCATCAGGGGCACAATTATCCTACCATGCATTATACTATTTCAGCCTAAAACTAAAATTTATTTTTCCATTTAATGTTTTTTTTAGTTTGAGGGAAAAATATTTAATAAAGAAGTTCTACATTGGAAGTAGGAAGGACTGCTTGTTTTCACAAAAGTTAGTATTTAAATGATAAAAATATTTTTTGTGAAGACTCTACACACATAACTTCTGTCAAGAATGTTGATATATAAGCTTAGCCTTTCTTGAGTCTCCTTCCTCAGTGAGATAATATCAGGAGACAAATTTAATATTTAACTAAGTTGGGAGTCACTGAGTTTTAAGTAAATGACATTTTTATTGTGACTATGTAAAAGTAGTGTTCAGAAAGGACTAGTGACCTGGTTGGTTCTACCTGTTCTTCAGCTGAAGGATGCAAACTTCCACTTGCATTTCACTGAAGTTTCAAACTGAGTATTTTCCCTTCAGTGTGTTTAGCAGAGACATCTACTGGCAGATTATTAACTGGCATTCTCCTCCTCAGGTCCTACACTGCCATTTCTTACATCTCCGAAGGAGAGACTTGCTAATAGGGAAATGACTACTTTGAAGCTTTTAGATGTGCTGCAGCATTACATTTATTATTTGGGAAGAAGTGTTAAGTAGTATATCAACAGATACAAAATCAATAAAGGCAAAATAAAATCTTCCTATTTGCTCGCTAATGTTACTTCCTGTTGAACTGCCAAGCTACTTTTAGCAGAAATGTGAGTATCAGAAAAAAGGAGTTTATGATCCATTATAGATGAACAGGACTAATTGCAAATCACGTAATAATTGTCGTCAGTCTCCATTGATTTTGATTCAGTCAATATAAAATGAAAAGAAGGAAATCACAGGATATAATTGGAAGAGCTGTTTTGCCTACAGGGACTGGTTTCATGTCTAATGCTTGCTCCACGCTCGCAGTTTATTTTTTCAATAAAGACCTGCCTCAGCTGTCACCTTTGCCCAGTTGTTAATGGCTCTCAACAGAGCCATGCTGGATATGGGTTCAGCTCTTGTGTGCTACCTGCTCTAGTTCTGGTTTAAACACTTAGAGGCTGTCAGAGGGGAACAAGAGTCACACAAACAGAGCCACCAGCAAGTCCCCGTTGGGCTTAGGCCCTGCAGGAGCCCCTGGGAATACACCTGTGCCTCTTCTGCAGTCCAGCCTTGCTATTCCCCCCCCAGGAGACACTCACATACCTTGGGGTGGGTGTCACCTTGCAGAGGTGCAAAAGCAGAACTGAAAGGACACAGAAGATTGATTGCATGGCCCCAACAAATGATCTCTAAGTATTTAGAAATTAGCCTTTGCATTTTTGGGTAACCTGTGGATTCAAGACACTTAGTAGCATCTCATCCATTCAGTTGGAGTGGGCACATTTTCTCACAATCACTACTGGTAAAATATATTTAAAGGCGTTATCTGAGGCCTGCTCAGATAAGTGAATTTTTTCAGATTGGCTTCATTCAAGTAAAATGTCCCTATTCTCCGAACCTACTGACCCTATTGAACCTACTTTGTGCATTTGTGTGCGACATTCCTACAAAGACTCATTTTACATTACTCTAGGTTTATATGCATTTGTAATGCCATTTCAGGTCTGTTATGCTTTCAGGACTCTTTGTGCACCTTGCCTAATTCCAGATTTGAGATCCACACATCTGCTTATCCATATCACATCCCCTATTCCCCCATTTTCATCCACATCCTAATTTGCATGAAAGGAAGACTTTACTGGGTAAAGAAGCTCCATTTGTAAGCTGATTTAATTGTAGTTGTTGCAATTCTATAAGAGATGGTAAAATATTTTTGAAAATTTTTCCTCTGCTTTTTGCTTTCTTTAGTTATTTTCCCAAACAAAGTAGGTTGTGTATTGTCACAAGGGCTGGTATGAACTATCTTTATGTTAGAAGGACTTTGCTACCATAATTACACTGGCAAAACCTTTAAGGAAAAAAAAGCTATTTGCTTCTGAGTGTCCAGCAGCACAACTCAGTCTTTCAGTCATGATGTTCAAGCATTTGAACAGGCTGCTTAGGGAAGTGTTGGAATCACTGTCCCTGGAAGTATTCAAAAAATGCTTAGGTGTGGTGCTTAGGGACACGGTTTAGTGGTGGATTTGGCAGTGATGGGTTAATGGTTGGACTTGATCTCGGAGACCTTTTCCAACCTTAACGCTTCTATGATTCTATGATAGAAACTGTCAAAATTTATTGTGGTTAGTGAAGACATGGGAGTTGATACCACCTGCACCTAAATCTTTGGCTAAGATCATGGAGATGTTGCTTGAAAAGCTGTCATTTATAGGTGGATTTGAGAAATATTTCAGAGTACAGACCCGTAACAATTGAGCTAGTTTCAATCCTTGGACGTGGCTAGTTCACACCTTAAAAGAACTTCATCCCAGAAATTAAAGAGCTAGGCTGGGGATCAGAGCTGGTTTTATTTATAGAAATAAGTTTTCATAAATTTTGGCAACACTCTACAGTGGTATGATCTTCCTTCCACACTGTATAAAGAAAAACTGGAGCAAATTGGTTCTAGGTGAGTGAGTAGAAAACAGGGTAGGTTGGGTGCTCACACAGTTGTGTTTGAGCTTGTTTTGGGAGGGAGGTGGAAGTCTGCTTTGAAAGAGTTTTTTTCTTTCAATATAGTTCACATAAATACAAGAATGATTTATTTTCCTTTTTGTGAGTATATGTTAAGCAGTGAAACTCAGCTTCTAATTAGTAGAGAGCCTGGGCCTAAGGGTCAGTAATTTACTTTCTAAAGTATACCAAAAATTGTTATTTGGGCAACTGAAAGCAACAGGCCAGTGCCTTTTCAGGATGCTTCTGGGCACCTGTTTTTAATTTTTTAAGTTTATTTTTCCCCTTTTCCCTCTTCACATTAGTGGAAGTTTTGTTGGCATTGTTTTTGTTGGGTTTTGGAAACTGGTTATCATCTCTGTTCATGGAGATGTCTATAATGATTTTTTCAACATAGTTTCAACTGGAACAAGTATCATTAGATTTTTTTGTTGCAGTTTCTTTCTTCTCCACTGTTTGTATTGTCTGGTGTGAGAATATCTACTTTTTATTTTTATTTCCAGATAAATAAGGTCTTCTAGAGGGACATGAAACTCAGATTTTACTTGGGCTCTGGTTTGCACGATCTGCTAATTCACCATCATCACTGCTGATTAAGTGATTAAGAGGTTTCTGTTTCCAGACACCCGCACCCCCCTCAAATCTTGGCCAGAGTTGATGCCTAGAGGCTGAGTAGTCAGTGTACCTACTTCTGAGCTCAGGCAGGTGGCAGCCCAACCTACTATCTGAAGTTTCATCCACCTCTGTCTCCATAAATAAAAATCAAAAAATGCCGCAGCCGAATGCTTGAATTCACAATCCTTGTTAGGACTGTGGGTGCCAGTTTGCCACTTCTGTCTCCTTTTCTGTAGCCAGAGTGCTGTGTAGGCTGACAGAGGCTGCTAAGCAGAGGCTGCTAAGCAGAAGCTTGAATTACATATCAACAGAAGCTAAAAAAGCACGAGTCAGGTCCAAAGGCAGTAGAGACACAAAGCCTCCAGTAATTTTATATTAACATGGTATGGGTGAAGAACAGAAGCTCCATGGACTATCTTGGAGAATAACGTGGAAGATACTTAAGTGCCACCCTGTAAATCAGATGTTTCTTATAATCTAAAATATGTAATGCAGTCCTGCATCATGTGGATGTACCACACAAGTACATCCACAGAACTGGAGGGTGCTCAGCAAGGAACAGCAGCACAAACAAGTGCTTACATGAACAGAGACTAAAATAATCAACGGCATCCTTTAGGGACGTGTCTCTGCTTATCAAAAAAAAAAAAAAAAGGAAGCCTGTATGGACTTAAAACCGTGTTTAGCAGAACACAAAACTCTGTGTTTTCCCACATATCTTTGGTTTCAGTGCTTGCCGTGTTTGAAGGATTCCCATAATGTCTCCTGTTCCTGCTGTTCCACAGGGCATTTGCTATTCTTAGAAGAAAGTCACCAGCAGAATTAGACCAGTGTTCAAGAAGCAGGGGGTGGAAAGAGGAAAAGAAACTGTGAGGACAATCCAATTGTTCCAATGCCACTTGATTCAATAAAAACAATAACATTAAAAGGATTTGGGGTCTGCAAGCTGCTGTTGTCTGAATAATTTACCATGTGTGCAAAGGATCGATGAGGGGGCCTTGAGCTAGCCAACAGGCACTGTTGATCTGGGCAGTCAAACTGCTGGGTACATCCAATTATTATGGAAAACAATGAAGTTCAAACTCCAGAATTTCTTTTTCTTGATGTGGGTAATGCATGTGGATGTTTGGATTGTGCAAGTTTAATTGTGAGAAGCATAATGTGAAGATAATGATTACCCAGTTAAGTGGGTTGACATGTTTCTATTAATCACTTTCATTAAACTATTAAGCCACTTATCTGTCTTTGGCATTAATACACACTACATGACTAGTGGGCATTACATAGATAACAAGTCGAAGGAATTCTTACCCTAAGCAATCTAGATAGCTCTGTGCATCCATCACACACTGACAATGCAAAAAATTGAGTCAGCCTCACTGTAACTTGAACAACCCCATTAAGGGGTGCACAATTTGACCCAACATCATGAGATTTTGGGAAGAAACCATAGCTTTTTTGTTATGTTCTGAGATTTTTGGTCTTATAAAATAGCAAAAATCTATAGCTATTTTTGCTGTTGCGTAGTTTTGTGTGTCTATATTGTGTGTGATTTGCAACTGTGCTTTATCTTTTACGTTGCAACAAGTTAAATATAATTGGCAATTTTCAAAGCACTGGCTTTGACAGTCCTCCAAATTATTTCACTGTCCAACATGAAAGATCTCAAGTCATGCTGTATGTTTAGCATAAAGTATTGTGAGAAGGGTATGTGGCTGGCTGTCTGGGTTGTGGTTGGAGGGAGCTGGGGAGGAGCATCTCTTGTCAGCTAATCAGAGGATAAAAGGATCAGGTCAATGGCTGCATCCAGCACAGAAAGTTATCAAACTGGAAAAAGGGTATAATTATTATTTGTGTTATGTTTCTCCCTCACTATTTTGTGTGTATAAATAAAATAAAACCCTAAATCTCCCCCCCTTATTTCTGTACCAGTATGTGAGACACTACAATGAGGTGATGTCTTACAAGGACCTATGTCTGCCACATGCTGTCCTGTGGTAGGGCTGAGCCTGAGGTGCTGGGTCACAGCTTGAAAAGGTGCCCATGGTGTTGTGCAGTTCCTTCCTCTTCACCCTGAGCACAGGCACCACTGGTTCAGTGGAGCAGCTGTGCTTGGGGTGAGAGGCTGTGTGTTCTCCTGGGTCTCCATGCCACCATAAGTTGTGTTTCTGTTTTTTCCACATACAGAAGATGAGATTTCCTGCTAGTTAGTTGGTGGAAGCACAGGCAATAGGAGTTTCAGGGCAGTATAACAGAACAAAGGAGATTCTGAAGTGCTGCCAAATGGTTAGGGGGCAGGAAGTACATCAGATATTCCAGTTAGAAAACTGATGTTAAAAAAGGTAAGAGTAGAGGCAGCATTTTTTTTCGTTTTGTTTGTTCTAGTTTTTGTTGGTTTTTTTTCATCAATTTCCAGAGAAAAAACTTGCTGTGATTTGATGCTCATAAAATCTAAAATCAGTGGGGGACACAATTAACAGATTGCTGCGATTTGTGAGGTGAAACAAGAAATAAATTTGGCTCATGGGTTTTAGTAGCCCAAAGATGTTTTTATGTCATCCTTTCTTGTGCTTGTGATGTTTGATAATGGCTATACAGAATGAGATAAAGTGTGGTAAATTTTTTGCCAGTGTGGGAGCTGCTAGAAGTTTCTGGGAGAGAAGAGCATATATAATACCACAGTAACAAAGGGCAAACAACATCAAGGGCGAATAACTCCATTAGACAACACAGGCATGAGGTCTTCAGTATAAAGCATTGTAGGTAGAGCAGCTGCTGGAGAGAATGAGAAATATCAGGATGGATCTGAATAAAGCCCAGAAATGAGATCTATTTCTGTTTCTCTGAAGTCTTATTTACAACCTAAGCTCAGATCACCAACTGATGTAAAGTGATTTATGGCCTAAAAATTATTAACGGAATTAGTACAGCTGAGCACCATTAGGAATCTGTCCACTAAAGTCTCCACACACCCTGTAAAGACAAGACCAAATTCCCATTGTTGCATTAAGCTTGCCTAAGCACCATGCATCATCCAAATGGCAAGCAGTGACTAAGCAATGTCGTATTTTAATGAATATTCAAACGTAGATACATTATTTTATTTCTGTTGGCTTTTTAATTTTCTAATGCTTTTTCAAGGTCTGTGCATCTGGAAGGGGGAGGGAGACGTTTGCTCTTAGAGGAAAAAAAAAGGCACATTGCCATTTCATTTCTTTGTAGAGGTTCGTAATGCGATTACCAAAATGTGAATAACAATCAAATAATGCAGAGGCTTATTCCCTATGGATAGCAAAAATAAATTTCAGTCAAATGTTTCCGGCAGAAATCTCAAATTTGTCATGCAAAGTACTCCTCTGCATTCAAACATAATGTATTTATGTGACTCAGAAACATCAAACATTAGGATAAATAGCCAGATTATAAGTACAGTCCGCTTATGAAATGATTGGAATAGAAGTGCAATTAATGAAACTGGCAGAATGGCTATGAAGCAGTGTTAATGCCTTGAGATTTAAAGCAAGCATCCAGACCTGCTTTACAGCACAGGGTGGAAGACACACTTAGAGACTGCTTGCCATTCTCCCTGTTAACAATCTTTGACTACCTTTTTGTGTTTGGGACTTATATTCATGTCAGAAGGAAGTTAGAAGCAATTTTTGCAAGATTTTCCTGGGCTCAAATTTAAAAGGGAACTGAGGCCTGAGGGGCCAAGGGGAAGAAAATCAAAAGATTGGCAACATCATCAATGCTTTCCTTCTACCTCAAAGCCAGAGTAACACTACATACTTAAAGAAAAAAAAAAAAAAAAAATAAAAAAAAAAAAAAAAAAAAAAAAAAAAACAAAAAAAAAAAAAAAAAAAAAAAAAAAAAGAAAAAAAAAGAAAAAAAAGAAAAACCAACAAACCAGGAATAGGGAAGAATGGTGAGTTTGTATATGTGACAAAAGTGCTGCTTTGAACTCCTTATCCCAACTTTCCCAACTCCCCTTACCTGTCAGAAGTGTTATCTGAAGTTGCTGCAGATCTTATTTCCCCTAGATGAGCTGTTGAGTTTCTGTCTCCTCACTTGCGTTCTCTGCATCCTTGAAAAGGAGTGGATATAGTCTGAGATACGTGGATCGAATCTACTGATGTTTGTGAGAGGTTGGGTAGGAGTGGCATAATGGATATGAAATGGCAGGTTTTAATAATTGCATGGGTCCTGTGTGTGTCCAGGGCTGAAGGGTGCATGTTTGGGAAAAACAACAGGAATAGGCATTGCCTGCTCTATATTAGTCTGTGTGCCTGTGGTTCTTTACTGGGCAGATATTTTGGAGATGTGCATCAACAGTCTATGATCAGTGGATTGATTGTTCAGCAGATTTTGTTGGTTTTCTGTGTCCAGCAGCGAGTGGTGATGGAATAAACATTTAAATTTTGTAAGGACCTTGGAGAGAATGTTCAAGCAGAGGTTGCTGAGTGCAACACTAGGCTCAGTTACCATTGTCTGATGGCAGAGGCTGCCATTATTTTTAAGCAGTGAGAAGTGCTGAGATTCATCTTCCTGTTGCTGGAACCTCTGACACTACATTTATGGAGAATTTGTTATTTGTTCTTTACTAGTTTGTTTTTTTTTCTCCTCTGGTCTTATTAATTATTAGTATATCAATGTGACTTGATTAGCAGTAGCAGAAATTTTTGAATTTACCATACTGTACTACTGCAGGTGAATTATAACAGCCTCCTCCAAATAAATGTTAAATTAGTTGGGTATTCAAATCTTAATTAAGCTTGATCAACACCAAGGTTTCACGATACTTTGAATACGTTACTACTTATTTCAGTAAATGAATGTATAGAAAACAAACCTCAGGATGGGTTTCATGACCTGATGCAGGTGGAATGCTGGTCTGGGTGACCTGTGCATAGTACTGAATTTAGAGCATATGAAAGTAAAAAAAAAAAAAAAAGTAACAAATGGGATTAAGATACCTATATTTTGAAGCTGTACAGGATTTATTACAACTTATATAGCCTTGGAGCTAGCATAGTTTATATCCACTTATCTATAGCCTACAGATCTTTATGAGATGGAAATAGATATGTTACTCTATAGTTCATCATAAAGGAGGACTCCTCTATAAAGAAAGAAATTTTATTAGTCTCTGATTTTTCTTTTCCCGGCTTTAACAGGACCTGCAAATGTTTTCCTCCAGAAAACCCTTTGAAAACCTTCCCCTTTAAGTCAGCAATAAGGATTTCAGGTGTCCAAGCAACCTCTGTGCACTGAAGCTACACTTCCTGTAAATGTGGAAAATTCACAAGGGCCACATGAAATGAGCTGGTATCTTACACAGGTGATTCCCTTCTCCCAGTAAGTCCATACAAAGTCCTTATGTGCTCACATAGGAACCTCTTTTCTATTTGGTGAGCCTGGTAGAATACAGATAGAAGGAAAAGTTGGCTGTAGTCTTCCTTGTCCCTCAAGCAGTGCCCATGATGGTTTGTGGTAAGGCACATTCCCGAGGAATTGTAAGACCTTCACTTCAACTGTTAAATTCTGACACTGACTTTCCTTCTGTTTGTGTGTTGAGGCCAACTAAGAGTCTACCAAATCTCAGAAAGGTAACGCTAGAAAGAGCTGAGTCTTCTGCAAAGCTCCTTGATGACATTGATACAGCATTTGCTTGCAGCTGTATTGGACAGCAATGTATTTACTAACCAAATTATTCTTTGACATTTAAGTTTTATGAAATTTAAACCTTTCTGAGCTTTTGGGTTTGTTTTTCTTTTCAAAGAAATTTCACTGATCTTGTACCTAGAAAATGTGGAAATATTGTAATTTCTTATAGGCTTTCTTATATTTTAAAAGATACTAGTTTTTTATACATCTTGTTAAATGCTGTCAAATAATAGTGAGATGTGGTGTTTCTTAACTTTAGAAGTTTTCAGGAGTCAGAACTAACCAACACAGTGAGTTTTTCAGTTACATCACTCAGAGGATGCTAGGTGGAAAGACACTTCTCTAGGACAGTGAGTTCTACATTTTCAGCAACTCCAGCAATTACTTCTTTACAACCTGCTTATAAGACACTGAGAAGATGTTTGTTCATGGGCATTAACTCTGTGGTGATTTTTGAAAATTTTCACTTCGCATGAATTCCATCACTTTATATTTGCAATTAAAATCAGAATTACTCTTTAATATGTTAGAATTTCATATATAACAGGAATTCTGTTTCTTGAGCAGTTGCGTAGAAACCCTGCTTTCCCTTCAAAGAGACTGAATTTTATAATACAATGAAGAGAGTCATAATCAAGTCTGGCTGCTCACAGGTTATTAAAACTGTTAGTCACTGTGTCCATATAAGACAAGAATGAATATATCATTGAAAAACTAAACTAGCAGCACTAATAGGTAGGCCTTTTTGCCTTTTTCTTGAATGAGTCCATATGTCTCTTCTGGGCCCACAGAGGGACTAAGTGTGTTACTCAATGGAATGAAGAAAAAGAGCTCTCCCAGTTCAAGGTTGAGCGCTTTCTGGCAAGTTTTTTTTCTGACGTTTATGTGGAATTTCCTGTTTTTCAGTTTGTGCCCATTGCCTTTTGTCCTGCCACTGGGCACCACTGAGAACAGCCTGGCTTCATCTTCTTCACAACCTCCCCTTTGGGTATTTATGCACCTCAAAAAGATCCCCACCTGAAACATATATTCTCCAGACTGAACAATTCCATCTCTCTCAGCTTCTCCTCGTATTAGAGATGGTCTAGTCCCTTATTCATATTTGTAATCCTTGACTAGACTCACTCCACTACTTTTTGGACTAGGGAGCTCAGAACAGGCCACATCACTGCAGATGTGACCTCACCAGTGCTGAATAGAGGAGAGAGATTACCTCCATTAGTGTAATGCAGCCCAGGATATCATTTACCTCCTTTGCCATGAGGTGATCAGCTTGTTGTCCACTGGGACACCCAGACCCTTTTCTAGCAAAGCTGCTTTCCAGCCAGTCAGGCCCTTACCAGTTCTGGTGGCTGGGTTTGTTCCTACCCAAATGCAGGACTTTGCAGTTCTCTTTGTTGATCTTCATGAATTCCTCCTTACAATTCGAGGTGAAATGTCGAGGTCTCTCTGGTTTGCAGCGCAATCAGTAGTAATATCATCTGGAAGTTTGTTGAGTGTGCATGCTGCCCCATTGTCCATGTCATTACTGAAGATTTTCGATGGCAAAGGACTCAGTATCAACACCTGGGGTACATCACCAGTGACTAACTTCCAGCTGGACTTCGTGCCATTGATCACAGCCCTCTAAGCCTGGCAGTTAAGCCATTTTTCAGTTCCACCTCCTTGTCCATTTATCTAACACATACTTCATCAGTTTGTCTGTGAGGACTTTATGGGAGAGAGTGTCAAAAATTAATAAAGTCAAGATAAACAGCATCCACTGTTCTTCCCTCACTTGCCAAACTGGTCATCTCATTGAAGAAGGCTATGAGGTTGGTTAAGCATGTTTTACTCTTTGTAAATCCATGATGACTATTCCTGATCACCTTCTTGTCCTTTGTGTATGAAAACGGTTTCTGGACTCATCTGCTTTATCACCTTCCCTGAGACTGAGGTGAAGCTGACCAGCCTGTAATTCCCTGAATCTTCCTTTTCGCCCTTCTTGAGAATAGCAATGACATTTTCTTTTCTCCAGTACCAGTCTTTGGGAAATTCTCTCAATCACCGTGATCTTTCAAAGATTATCAGGATTGGCCTTGCAAGCAACAGCACCCAGCTCCGTTGGCACTTGTGGGAGCATCCCATCATGGCCCATGAAGTTGTTTATGCCCAGTTTATTTTAAGTGTTCCATAATGTGATCCTGTTCCACTGATGGGAAGTTGTCCTTGGACTAGACTTTTCCTCTGAGCTGAGGGCTTGGGATTCCTGAAGACAAGGTTCACCAGTAAGAAAATGAGTCACAGAAGACACTGAGACCTTTACCCTTTCCTGTGTCCTTCCTCTTCTGCTTGTAGAAATCCTTCTTGTTACCAGTTACACTCCTGACCAATTTCCTAATTGCATCCATGCAGGTTCAGACCACAGCTCTGTATTCCTCCTGGGTCACCTGGCCTTGTTTTCACCTTTTTACTTCTTGTGTTTTAGTTTAGTGGGGAGCTCCTTGCTCATCCATGAAAGTCTCCTGCTGCCTTAACTATGTTCCTTGTTTGCTGGGATGGACCACTCCTGAGCTGAAGAAGGTGATCCTTGAAACATGCTTTTTTTACCTGAAATTGAATTTTTCTTGTCAGGTTAAAGCCAAATTTTTGCAGTGACTAATCCTAACGGCGATGGGGAGCATTTCTGAAAAGCTGAACAAGGACATCAGCACCTGGGTAATAATGGGCATTTGGGTATGTAGACTATGTATCTGCTTCAGGAATCATTTAAATCACTACCAAAATTTCTCATTTATTTCCATGAGCACAGAATCAGGAAGTGGGTTATTCTTGTGGTTCATGAGGTCATTGTACCATTCGGAGAAGAATCAATCTGTGCTACACCTATGGGAATGGTAGCAAGGGAAGAAGATGGAGCCTGTAAGCTTTTTATGGGCATAGTAAAAAATGAATTAGTTATTGAAACTAATCTTAAATATTTAGTGTTTAGCCCTTCCTGAAAAGCTATCAAGGATTTAATAGAAAATAAAAGCTTTTCTAGTACATTTGTAACCATATGCTAGCAATTAGAAGAGAATTATGAGCTGGATATAGAATTCCATATGAAAGCATGAAATGCCTCCAACCTCTAAAAAGGAAAAATTCTCTCTTGAACTATCTGGACTTTCACAGTAATTGCTAGGCAGCCCAATGGATTTGATTTTACTAGGTTTTTCTATAAGCAGTCTCTTACAGGCATATAGCTGTTAATGATATTTAATAAATTATTTCCAGGATTGATATCTTAATGAAGTTTTTATATTCAAGCAATTTAAGAGGCTATAGTGTTGATGCAGTAATTTCTTTAAGCTTAATATCTTCATTTTAGAGCAAATTTATTAAACCTTTATCTGCAATATACACCTGTTTATCCATCAAACTTAGAATTTCTTACGTACATCTACATAAATATGCTTATGTCCCTTTCACAAATTCTTTTTTTAAAAAGTGTCTTGTTAAAAGAAGTCCAACAGATCTTCACAAAAAAAGTGCTTTCGTCTTTGTTATTGGATTTTAGTGTTTCCCTCAGCAAACAATACTTACAGAGGTATGTTTTATGTATTGATTCTTACCAAGAAGTGGTTTAGATCAATGCTAGTTTTGAATTGTCAAGGTACTGAAGAGAAGCATAGCTATAACATGTTCGTAGTCGATGGCTTTTCTGTGTTCTACTAACATTAGGAAGTGGACTTTATGGGAGGTTTTTTTGGATGGAACAGCAGTTCCTAGCAGACAAACAAGTTCAGCAGTGCATATTTTGTTCTATCTCTATATCATCTGTGTGACATTCCAGGTGTGCTTGTCACTTTGGCACATTCAGTGAGCTACACGTTAACTAAAAGACCATTCAGTAATTTTAAAAATAGTATTAAATCATTTATCTCTGGAGTTTTAAACAGAATTCTTCTTAACCTCCAAAATGGTCATGTTTTAAAGTTAGTTAAAGTTTTGGGCTGAAAACTCAAATACCTGGTTTCATGTTAATTGTCATTTAAATAGTGTCAAGTTTCAGCAGTTTCAGTTACGAATACAAATTTTGAAGAGGATTAATAAAATGGGGGGAAAGTTCTTGAAGTTTACAGAGCAGAGGGAATTTTCTGCAAGGCTCTAGAGCCAGGAATTCCTACAGCTTGTGTAGTTCTGCCTCACAGCAGCAGTGGGAGCTGAGTAATTGAGTCATTCACCCATAGCTGGAAGATGGGATCAATGCCATCCAAGGGAGAGCCCCCTCTGGGGGCTACAATAGTATCAAAAAGGCAGCTCTTCAGTCATTTCACATGTGGGAGGAGGTAAGGTACTTTCCCTCAGAGATGCCCACCACATGGCATGGCATTCATGTTGAGCTGTGGATGGGAGGATTTGAGCCTAATTAAACAGTAGCTGTTGCCCTGGCATGTTCTGTAAATTGGGCACTACACCATTTGGTACTTAGTTGTGGTCTAGCATCAAACAGCTCCCTTGAACTGCAGATCCGAGGCACAGCTCAAAGAATAATTCCATTTGCCTGCGACAAGCCAGGGACTGGCTGACAGAACAAGTGGCATTTGCGAGGGTGGAGACTGCCAGCATCAATAGTGATTATATGTGCTGCTTCTGCCTGTGATGAGCTGCCAGCTTGTAAATGCTGAACAATTGAGTGACCTTGGACAAACTGGTCCCAATAATGATACAGCGTTTGTTTTAATATGAAAGTGACAAGAAGGAAAAGATCACAGTGTGTCTCTCTTTCATGCAATCCCTCATCTCCAAAATGGATGCATCTCATGTGAGTTTAATAATTCGTTTCATATGCAAAGCCTCTTTCTCTGGTATTAAGAACATCTTCATTTCAAAGCTTAGAAAAGTTAAAGACGACTGAAGGCTGGAGTCAAGAAAGGAAGATAGTTTTTATACCTGCAGTGGCTGTCACCTTCTTAGAGATAATAAAAATACTTTCTGAAATTTAAAACTGTGCTTTATCTCAGCTTAGGTACCTGCAAGCTTTTTGTATGTGGGAGCAGTGGCAGCCTGTCCCCATGGGGGGACAAGGCCTCGCCGTGGCTGTCCTGAGGCACTGCATGTTGCTGCCCATGGCCCACGTGTGGGAAGAGGAGGAGGAGGAGGCATGGGATGAAAGTGGCTGCCTTGGCACAGGGTGCCCCCCAAAGCTGGCAAGCCTGGCCTTAGCATCCAGGCAGCTCATGTGGCCCCATCCCACCACCAGGCTCTCCTCCTGCCCTGTCCTTCTCGGACAGAAGTCTCGGCAGCCCCTCAGCTGGCTGGGAGAGGGTGTTCTCCAAAAGGATCTCCATGGCTGTGTTTGGCATCCTCTGCCAGGGGCAGCTGGGGGAGATGCTGCCCCCTGAGAGAGGGAGCTGCTCTCCTGGGAGCTGGGCACCCCAGGGTTCTGTGCTCCTTCAATCCCCCCAGGACCAGGGCAGAGCTCTGCAGTGTCACAGTGATCTCTGGGCATCTCCAAGCCCTGGCAGCAGATCCCAGACCCTGCTCCCAGCTCAGGTGTCCTGTGGCAACACGTTCCGGTGAAATTCATTATTTTCTTTAATAATTTAGAAAATCTGGAGGTAAGTAAAAGGGGGAGCATGGGAATAAGAAGGGTGTAAAACAGAGTCTGAGGATCTTATAAATTGGAATTTTTAAATTGAGGGTAACAATACCAATTCATTAATTGAATAACATCATAGGCATTTAAAAGCAATATATTTTTATGGCTGTGTTAAGTGGTTTTAAAGATATATTTTGCTCTCCTTTTCATAAATTAGTCTTGATAATATCTTCCTGTTCATGGAAGCAGAAATTCTCAAAATCTGTCTCTTGGCATTTTGCCCTTTTGTGGCAGTAATAGATCATTCTCTTCTGACGGGAAGAGTTTTAAATAAATGTCAGCTCAACAAGCAGCTGTGTGAAACAGGCTGATCCAGCCTTTGTCTTTGGGTCAAATACTCACTATCTCTGCTGCAAACGAAATACGAAAACTAAAGAGATGAAGTCCAATGGGGTGCATTCAGTTAGTGTGGAAGAATTGCAAAACACCTGGAAGGGTGGATCTGCATCTCAGCAGCACACAGGATGTGGAAAAATGTTCCTGCTGGTTACTGCAGGAGAGCTTTACAGCTGTGGAGGATCCTGTCAGCTTTAATAGGCTCTGAATACATTACTGACTAACCTGGCTTACAGGCAGCTGACATTAAAGTGCCTGATGCCCCTGACACACTCCTTCATCTCTTCCCTGTCTGCAGATGAAGAGATAAAGTCTGCAGGAAAGTAATACCAGAGTAGCCAAAAAGCCAAAATAGCTGAGCAGTATAGTGATGTGTTTAACTTCTGTCTTACAGAGTATTTTCAGATAAAATTACAAACACATCACCCATACCCAAGTTCAGTGAATACTATCCATAAAGAGCTGTGGAAATGAGGGAAAAGAAATAACTGTATGAGACATGGGAAACAAATTAATCCTCTGTAACAGAGCTCATCATATGTTACAAGAAAGTGTGGTATGAGTTAAGTCAAAGCTTAGTAGTTGCAGAAGAAAATAAAGACTGCAGTTGCTGTCTCTGGCTGTTGAACAAAGTGAGCCTTCAAGGTTCAGCTTTTAGTCAGAAATAATCAACATGCTGTCTTGTTACCAACACTTCTTGTTATCTGCTCTGATAAAGAAGGATCTAAGCTTTTATATTAGATCACATACTGAACTTGACAGCATCATTCCGATAAAGAAAGAAGAAAGGAAGAGCTGTAATGAGTACACTTGGCAGGACTCACATTGTCAAGCCCTCAAAAAATAAAGGTTTTTATTGTTTTGATTGATTGATTGGTCTGACCTTACAGGTGAGTCAAATCTTAGCAGGACCATAAAACTGTAATTTTTCTGACCCTTCAATTTATAGTACTTTCCTTTTTCCTTTTCTGTTCTGTGTCCAAGACAGGTGAAATGTTTCAACACAGCTTCTATTGATCCTAGAAAATTCTGTGATTCATCATAACTTCAGGATATTAATCAATTTATTTCTTGCATATTCAAAGACACAGAAGGAAAGATGTTCTTGAACCAACATTTCTTTAATTATCTGTTTATTTATTTGTTCTCCAGCTGTACAAGGGATGTGAAATCCTGTGAAGCATCTATCTTCAGATGGCATGTGGGAGAGCAGAACTCTCTGGGACACTAGTCTCAAAATGTAGGCTTTTCTATCACTTCTCAACACTATGTGGAAGTTTTGATATCAGAATAGCTAGGAAGAAACTAAGAAAAACAGACAGAACACAATACTATTACAAAGACTTGAGAGCAAGAGGTATGTCACATAAGCCTCCTCATAGTCTGGAGAGCATGGTCGTAAAAGTATGTGAGAAGACAGGAAAAAGGAACGAAATTGCTAACAAATGTAAAAACCTCCCAGGCCAGTTCCGAACTGCTAAAGTTTCAGCAGCTTGCTGAAGGAGGACTTGCTGTGTAGCTGTCACTACTGCTTTGTCTCTCCTGGGGAGTCCAAGTTGACTGTCTGCCATTGTCATGAAAGGCCAGCTGCATCTTTCTGACCTCTCTTCATAGTTCTATTGATGCCTTCTCCTTTGAGAAGGCCCTCTGGTGAGAGTCGGAACAGGTATTATAATGAAAGGGAAAAGGGTTGAGAATCCCAGCTAATATCATCTGATAAATGCTTCATCTGATCCTGGTGTTACTTTTGGTCACCCTAAAATAGAACAACACACTAAAGTTGATGTCCTTGCAGTTGCCTTTTGGTCTCATGGATTTAGTAAAATTTCCCTGTTGAAAACTGCTCAGTAGATTTAAACTGTTTATAATTAACATTGAAGATGTTCTTGACCTCTTAAAAATTATTGAGGAGTTTAATGGAAAAATGTCACTGAGTATTAGCAAAAGATTTTGCAGATGGGAACCCACAAAATTGTGGAACTGTTTTTGTTCTCCTAAAAGGAAACAGGGCTGATTGTTTGCATATTGTTTTCCCCCTATCCTGCCATATCCAAGACAGCAGAAGAGTTTCAGAGAGGTAAGTGAATGTTCCAGTTCTGCATTAAATGCAGCCACACTAATGTTTGGTATATGCAGCCTTTAAATGCATTGCCATGCATTTAAATTCACATCTCTCAATTATACAAGTTTTCCTGTTGGGTTTGCAGTCAAATGTTTGAACAGTTTGATTAATCCCTCCATTTCTAATTGGTCTGAAGTTTGCTGCTGCTTTGAATTAGGTGTCTTCTCTCTCCTACAAAGTACCTCAGCAGGGTGATGTAATTCCTGTAGGCTCGTCACCTAGGTATGTAAGACACCAGAGGTGTGGTGAGGCCAGAAAGGTTGAGTCAAGAAAATATTAGACAGGTTGAGTCAAGAGAAATATTAGAAGCTTGGGCAGCCTGAGACAGCCATTCTGCTTAGTTCAATTCAGACAAGAATATGTGTTGCAGTTCATAAATGAAATAGACTAAATAATAATCTTTAATAGGCTTAAGTAATTTCAACTACAAACCAGGGTTTCTGCCTGGTCAGCTAGAGACTCCAAACCAAGACAACATTATCTACAAGGTGTCTTGTGTGCCATTGCAGCCATTCTAATTATCTCATGTGTTTAGTTGGGCATCTTTCAAGAAGGCAAAGAAAAAAGAAAGAGATAAATGTATTTCATCAACAAGTTTTGTAATTCAAGGCTAGGGTATGAAAACAGGTTCTTTGCTTTGAGTGTGGCATTTGTGTATCTCGTGTTGTGAAGCACCTCTGTGTAGCCAAAGGTCATGGAGCTAAGCGTGTGCCAACTTTCTGTGCCAACACTCAGTGCCTGCTAGGCATAATGGCCATATACACTGTGAGTCATTTCTGAGGATTTTCTTTTCGTGATGCTTTAAATAAGAAGCTCTTTTCATGGTCGTACGTTCCATTTACAATAGCAAGACTGAGCCTGGTGGGGCAAGAATGAAAAGGAAAGTAATAAGGATTATCTGTGTATTTCTGTAAATTGCTTCTTCCCTGAATATTTCCATTGACAAATAAAGGCATTGTAGATATCTTTGGAAAATATGCTGCATAAAAGAAATAAAGAAATGCATGGTAGATAACAGTAAATGACAAAAAAAACCCACAAGAAGAGCTGTTATTTCTGATTTTTTCCTTCATTAGCCCTGATAGTGTTCTTTAACACCTTAAAATCTGAATCTCATAGAACAGTCTGAAGAGCAGTAGCCACTATTACCACTTTGGTGGATCTAAAAAAAGGCATTCCAAAAACAGAGGTCCAAAGAAATGAGGGAAGTAAAATATAGTGTTTTATTGTTATGTGTGGTGACAAACTAGAGTGTGAAGCCCCTCAAGGGAAGGCATAAATGAATCTGGGCCCCTCCATGAGTGTTGTAGCTTCATCCCGACACTGTAAGAAGGGAACCTTTGCTGTCTTCCCTTTTCTTTGTAACCTAAAATTGGAATTTTGTGAACAGTGCCTTGAGCTGGACCTTCATTTCTAAAGCTTTGCTGTTGTAAAAAATACCTGAAATGGAAATTATGAGGAAAATGTTTTTTTTTAAGCCATTTGTTTACACCTTAACTTCAAAGTCCCTCATTTGACAGAACTGCAGCAGCCCCTACTCTTTTTCCCTTCCTTCTGTGGAGCTCATAATGTAATGGGTTGCTGTGGGAAAAGGCCAGGGCTTCCTAAACGCCTGCTGCCTTGCTTCTTTTCCCTGTCAGTGGCTCCCTCTGAGCTGGCAGCACTCATCCTTCACCGATGCCTTGCTCGCATCAGTGTTTTCTTTTAACCTCACCCAAGTCTGTCTTCAGAGGCAGTTCCCGAGTTCCGTAGAGCTTGATTTACAGCGTGAGACAGCGAGTGGCGCACATAAGAATTGCTCATGTCTTGAATACTTCAACTCTTCTGAACTAAATCTGAAGTACAGATTTTGACTGATTTATGGTGTTATAGCTTATTGAAGCTGATATAAGGCCAAGAGTGGTTATATTTTTTTGGAAGCACACTACCCACATTCTTCAGAAGGAAGCAAAAATGGCAATTACTTTATAATATTAACACTTTCTACCTGAGATTTCTCTTCCAGTCTTCTGTTTAGTAGATCTGCTCATTGAACTTACAATTGAGTAAAATACCTATTCCATACTTACAAAATTACAAATATTCAGTCTTAATCCAGCACAATTTCTTACTGTTCATCAGCCCCTTGACTTGGAGACCACAAAATCTTCTAGGTGCGGTGGGTTTCAGAAACTCAGAGGAATGAGCAATGTAATAAAAACCTGCCAAAAGTTAATTTATGCCAGCCAACACTGCAGGACATTCTGCTTGTAAAAAAAACCTGATGCTGTTTTACAGGAGTGATTGCTGAGCATCCCATAGCAGTGGCTATACTTAAAGAATTACTGGTATCTCACTTTTATTGCATGAACTCTTGAGAAGTGAGGCTGGAACTATAACATCATTGCTGAAACCTGCGTGTTGAGTGTGTAACATTGTGCCAAAGTAGCCACTTTTTGCTCTCAGTTTTTCCTTTCTCTGTCTGTGAAATGTTATGTGTGTTCACACATCTCACAAACTCAGCAATGAACTGCAAGAGGTCTGAGCCTGCTATGTCCAGTCAGAAAAGACAACCACAGGAGGGAAAGTGTGTCAGTGGATCACCTCTTGGTCCTCACAAGAACAGTGACTGATGTAAAGCAGACTTAATGCTGTGACTTCAGGGGAGGATCTATAAAACTCACAGCAAAAATATTATATGTTAGCTGTAGGTCTCTCTCGTGGTGTTACTGTAGATAATTATTAAAACAACATTATCCTGGTTAAAAAGCATGGGAGAAGCCCTGGCGTGATTCAGTTTAGCATGAGGTTCCAGAATTCAGAGCACTTTTTAATATTGACTGCGTGCTTCCTAATGATTAAGACATCAAATTAGAGAAATTTCAAGGCAGTTTTTCTAATTCATTGTATTTGCTTTATTACCACTTTTTCATTAATAACACTCTTCCTTCCATGGAAACTATTATTATTATAGTAACAGTACCAGCAGAAGCCTAGTCTGAGAATGCAAAACAAATGGCAAAGCATCCTTTCAGGCTATTAGAAAATTATGATTATCAAAAAATCCAAAATTTCAGTAAGAAAAATATTGTTCTTTTAATAAAAATGAATAGAAATTATTTTACTAATTTCCTGTATTCCTGAATGTTACAGATAGAGAATGGGAAAATTGAGTGATTTTTTTTCTTGTTCCATCATTATTCGGCATCATGCTTTAAGATTTGTCCTCTGGAAACCTTTCTTTTAGTGTTTTGGGATTTTTGGTTTAATTAAATGAACTTGTGGTATTTTCTGTATTGCTGTGATGGGAAAGTTATGTGGAACCTTAGAAAGAGCAGGATACAAAGGCTGCACGAGAGCAGACATGGAGCATCCCCACTTCTTCATACACTGGCAGGAAAAGCCTTGGTTCAGAGATTATCAGAGAAAAAGAGGAAAGATGTCCAACCAAAACTACGAGTAAGGAAGAAGCTGTACTGCAAATCAATATGCTGCCTTGGACACCAAAGTATTTCACTAACAGAGAGGTTCCAAAAACATTATGTTAAATGTTTTGCTAATACAAAACCTATAGGAAGGTAT
This sequence comes from Pachycephala philippinensis, assembly GCA_013397055.1. Classification (NCBI taxonomy): domain Eukaryota; kingdom Metazoa; phylum Chordata; class Aves; order Passeriformes; genus Pachycephala; species Pachycephala philippinensis. Next base: position 272,014 of record VWZT01001078.1, read on the forward strand.
GGTCAAACCAATGGGTACTGAGGTGTGAGTTCTGGGCACAGCATTAGCCAGTCTTCTTCACCTAATGCAGGCATGGTTTGAAGCAGAACTTATTTATTTCCTAGCAAGGCTTTAGATTGGAATCTGTAATCTCAGGAAGGAAAAGAAAGAAGCTGTCAGGGTTTTCAGAATATTTTAAAGGGTTCTCTTGGTGCTGAGGGAAAAATTTGCTCCCACAAACCCCCCCACATTTGGATTTCTCTTTATATTCAGTTTATTTTTGGTGTGAGTTGTTTGTATCCATTGGTCTGCACCTCCCCTCAGGGGAAAATGAAAACAAACAACCCACAAAACTATGGAGACATTAGAAAATCAGGAGACTGTCAAGCAGCACTGGCAGCTGGATCTTCTAGAAAAGTTATTTTTCGGAAGAATTCAACTGAACTGCAGACCTGATGATGGTATCACTTTAGCTGAGCAGAAGATGACAAAGGTTCTCCTCCAGCTATGTTACAGTGATTAGAAAGTTGTTGCTAACTTGAATAAGTAAGTCAGAAAGTAAATAAATAAATAAATAAATAAATAAATAAATAAATAAATAAACACGTGTTCATGCAAAATCAGGGTCAAATTAGTCTTATTGGCTTGAAAACATAAGACTTACTGCCCCATCTTACATTTTCTAAATTCCCATGATATAGCTGTGAGACAAAGAAAGAGTTTTATGCTCTGCCTTGAGTTAGCAGGCTAGTTGTTGAGAGTTAAAAATTCCAGGGAACAAGCAGCAGTAAAGCTTCCACATGCTGACTTCAAGGAATTGTGCATAGCAGGCTCCATTAAACAGAGGACAGAGACATTTCATAATAAAGCAGAAAACAGGCCTGTATGTAACACTCAGGTTTCTAACAGCTGCCAGGAGAATTCATGTGCTTTTATAGTACAAGCTTCTCTTGCATTTTGTCCTTAAGATGACAGAATCATAAGCAGAAGTTGTTCTGCTGGACTGAGAAAAACCTTGGGAGATAAAGCCTTTAGAGGTAAAATGTGAGTATCACATAAATACTTACTTTTAGGGATGATTCTGTTGTTCTCACAGAAATCTCTGTGGGCTCATGTCATCTAGCACTCTGGAGGTGCAATTTGAATGCTGCTTCCATGAGACGTGCAAAGCATTCTGCCTTTTTAAGAAAGACTCCCCAGTCATCTTTTATGTTGCTTTTTTTATGGTTTGAAAAGTCATCCTGAAATTATTACTTCTGCTGAGAGTATGGTATGGGCACATGGCAGAAAAGGATGGACAGAAATACATACCCTCCCCTGGCTCAAAAAGAAATCTCATAATAGCAAACAGTAAATTAAATGTATCTTACCTGGAGCTTGTTTGAATTCTTACATAGCTATTAGTCTAACAAGCAGTTAACTGAAGTTGAATTGTACCTGTAATTAAAATATTTATACTGAAAGTGAGTCAGACAGCTGGAATGTACAGCTTCCCTGCTTTCATGCAACTCCCAAGAAATTTTTTAAAAAGCAAAGTATTTCTCATTATGATGTTTGAAAATTAGGAGCTGCTTCTTTCAGAATGTGCTGCTCATTTTATTTAGAACAAAGACTTCGAACTCCCCTCACTGTGTGAAAACAGAGCTTGAATTAGCTGCTCTAAAGAAGTGGGAGATGGGGCATCAAAGAGCCTTCTGTTCATTAAGATAAACACCGAATATGTGTTTCATGTTTGGTTTCAGTATAACATTCTGAATAGAGGATTAAGCAGTTGCTTCCCACAGTCTTAAACTATTTAGATGGTGTGGGAGAAGGAGGAGAATAAAAGGATTTAAGCTATTATGCAAAGAATTAGTGTTGAGAGAGTAAAAGGTTCCCCTATTACCCATTGAATTCTGCATGGATTTAGTTGTGTTGAGAGTGTAACATGGCTCTCTGTTTTGGACACACAGAAAGTACATAATTAGGTTGCAGGAGTTCATCTAAAATTTCAGTCTGGACACTGAGCTTGTGAAATGGATTCTTGCCAGTTGATTACATACTTTCAAACAATATTATGTACTTTTCAGGGAAAAAAACCCCATAGTTTCATAACCAAAATTTCTTTTTATATAATTCTTTTTGTTGCATCTTAACTTTAGAAAAGAAGCCTGCATTTTATTTTCACAAGTACTAATGACAACTGGGGACACAAATTTTACTGTTCTTGGTCTCAAACGCAGTCACCTCAGCTGCAGAAACAGTCATGGTCCACTCCACTTTGAGTCCCCCAAACCAATTTTTATTACATATGTTTTATAAATCAAGTTGATAGGACTGGTCATGTGAGTCAGTGTGAAAGTGGGGTTTGCAATCTGTCCATGCCTTATGCCTTTTCTGTGAGTGTGGATGATAGATATTTTTATGAATTGGCTGATAAGCCATTTGCTGTGGTTTATTTTTAATTAAATGAATGAGATTTTGGTAACAGTTATGACCAATATTGCAGTTGTCTTACATCAGAGGAGCTCTTTTATGTTGACACCAAGGAAATGTTAGTGGATTAATTGTAATGTTCAAGTTCCCTGAGGGGTTTTTATACCCTTAGCTCTTTTTTTAAAACTAATGTTTAGTTTCTGTTAGCCAACCTCTAAGCACATTTTCATATTTTGAGGCTTTTTTCAATATATATATTTTGTTTACTTCATTGTAGATGATTAGAAATTACATGCCTTTTTCGTGTATTTTTTCCTCTAGGCATCTGTTACTCCTCACTCTGGGAAACAGGCACTAGCTACATTTGCTCTCACTTAGGGCAGCTATTCTTATAACTTAGGGGGGAAAAACCCGCTAGGAGTGGGTATCTTTAATATTTTTATTGATAAATGTAGAAGCTCTACCAAGAGATGACTAATCAAGTTGATTATTTTCTTCTCTTTATTTTCTTTTCTTGTATTTATAACATTTCAGGGTTGCACTTTGGTGGCAGGGAGTTGGATCATCTTAAGAATATTTCATTTTCATGTTTGCAGCATTCTGTTTAAAACAGGAGTCCTAAATAATAGCAGTGGTTAGAATACATTGTTTCATGTGGTTTAAGGCTGAAGCGCTCAAATTCGCAAAAAATTACCGTTACCAAGTTCATACTCAAGAGATTTTTTTGTGGGGAGAATAACACTAAGTAGGTGACAGACCTCAGTCAGAGACATCCAGTTCTATGCATAAAAGAACTCCAAAAAAAGCTCAGAAATTAATCTTAATATACTCTTCTTGGAGGAAGTGAAGGAAGGACTCCAAATGTTTGACAGGATTTCCAGGTTCCGTGGCTTCATTAACGCATTGACTCACTGGTCCTTTGTGGTGATCTGTCTCATTTGGGATTCAGCAGAAGGTGGCTACATCTTGGTTTCACTCCCTGCTGATTGGTTTGCTGAGATTTCAGCTCATGATTTCTCTGCCTCGTTGCTATCTATTAAGTGATGCTGAGGAATAGTGAATCACACTGATCTTTCTCTTATCCAAAGGTAGATGTGAGATTGGATTTACTGGAGTGATAGAGAATTTGTCGCTTAAACCTCAATTTCTGTGGCTTTTTCACACCGAGTTAGAACAATAACTGTATATTTGTTTTATATCTCTCTTCTTCCTTATCTCCGGTATTTAGCTTCTCATAGTAAGAGAGATAAAAAGTGTATTTGAATGCAGATCACAGAGGTTTCTGAGTACAGCCTGAAAACCTTAAGCACCAGAGCTTTCATTCTAGAGGCTCATTTTCAGTCTGTGCTTTATCTTAATCTCTTTATTCAAAATCTTTTATAGGTGTTGACATACGCCTGTTTGTCTACAGCTCTTTCAGGAAGAGCTAACATTTGAACATTTGGGCTGCTGAAATCCTGCCTCTTTCGGAGAGGAGACGATATGCCATTACATGTTTGCCATTATGTAATGCAAAACCAGGTCCATGCTAACTCAGAATCATTCTTCACTGAATACTTATTGGACATCCGTATATCTCAGACCTCTCTGGTGAGATAAAATTCCACTCGAAAAATAAAATCTTACTTTATTTTGCATAGAACAAGCAGCTAACAAGACAGAGGTAATGGAAATACAAGATGTTATCGCCAGGCAAGACAAGCAGTGGATTTACTATGCCATGATGATCATTGTGAATAGTTTGAAGGCACACACTTTGTACCCTCTTGTAAGTGTGACATAACTTCTTTTTCTCTTCCAGATGACTTAACTGTCCCACAGTCTCTGTGTAGAAGCATCCGCACACATGCAATTCCTATGGAAGAGCTGACATTACAGATTTATCTGTGGGTTACCCAGTGCAGTGGCACTCTGAACTTTCCATACTGGAGCAGTATTAGTTTCCATCACAATACCCAGACTGAGGCATGAGATGGGATGGCAGGTCTGGGATGGTGCTGACCTATCAGAATGCTGTAGTGTGCAAACATGCATCAGCAATATGAGGTGTAACAGCATCTCCACAGGTTTGCTAGAATACTTTGGCAAGGAGGTTTGTCCACAAAAGTACAAGCTTGCTTTGTCAATCTCTTCTGCTCAAAAACTTTAGCACTGCAGAAGTATATGGCATTCATTCGGGCAACAATTTGTGTGAAAAATCTGGTGCTACTGGGAAGAAGAATTAATTAAATGATCGTGTCTTGTTTAATGTAATGTCAAAAAATGCACATGGAGACAAAGTAATAAGGGGCATATTAATCCACAGAAATGCAGAAGTTTCCCTTTTAACAGAGAAGTCCTTACAGTTCTGCTATAGCAAGAAGTCACTAATTAGTGCAGACTGTGGACTGTGAGCATTCTTTGTGCTGAATGTGTTCCTACACACATTACACTCATAAATACAGTGGATGGTATTAGATAGACTTCATCTGATGTAGTTTAGACATGGGGTTAATTCTGATCCAAATTACAGAAGGCATAAACTATTCTTAATTTTAAAATAATTTTTTGGAGCAACTGGATGCAATTCACCTTAATGAAATAATGCAGCAGTAAGGAATAAAATCCCTAAACTGAGAAGGAGTCAGGGCACTTGAGTCCTTCCTAGCACCTTCTTGAAATGAAGTATCAATGATTTTTCCAAATTGTAAGTCTTCCAAAAGGCTTATGATGTGTTACTACTTTTATTCTCAGAGATTTGTTCTGGTTTTTATTTTCTCTTGCTCACATTCTTGTCGCTAGAAGGGAGATGAGGTAAGCACTGGATTTATGCAATACGCAGTATAGATAATTTTGTTGAACAAAATAAAAATAAATCACAGCTATTTTCTGAATACATCCCTTTTTCTGTCAGAATAAACTTCAAATTGTTGGCAGTTTTTACATAAGGTTTTCTGTGACATCAGACCTAATTTCCACCTATTCTGCTACTTAAAAATATGGGACCCTGGCAACACAGCTTCCTTTCTCCAATCATGGGGCAGGAAAGCAACTGCAGGCTATTGCATTTGGATTTGTCAGAATAAATAATTAAAAGGCTCATCAGCTTCTTGCTAATGAACAAGGAAATGTGATTAAGAAACTTTAAAGGAAAATAGCTGAAAACAATATAGAAATGATGGCAGGATGATTGCTGTGAATGAGTGACTGAAATTTCTGAATAAGAGATTTCTTCAACCAGGCACAAGGACAGTAGTTTAATCTTCTATTAAAAGATTCCTGACAATTTGGAAAAGCTCTGAATCAGGAGATTAGACACATCTCAGAAGCTGACAAGGCAGTCACTTCTCTTAAGACAGCTACTTTCTGGCAAATGCTCAGAAATAACTTCTTTCGTGTGTGGTTTTGGTTTTCTTTTTTGCTATTTCAAGACTCTTAACTTCTACCCAACAATGACTAGGACATTTCTGACTAGGCAATCTTTTATTCTCAGAGACTCTGCAAATACAAATCATCATTCAGACCAAAATGTTCTAGAGATGCTTGCCAAGTTTACTGTGGCTAACATCTAGAAATTGCGCTGATTAGCTTCTGGCATGCTTCCTTGCAAGTGCTTTTCATGCTAGTATCTCATTAAATATCTTATTCCTCTTTATTATTCTTCAGCACCAAAAAATTTACTTCCACCTTACATCTAATCTGTTTCTATGCTTTTAATGTATGCTCTCCCAGCTTATCTAAAAGAGATAGCACATAATAGAGAAACTCAAAGAAAAGTGAAATATCAGATGCTGCTGCAGTTCTTCTGCATGTCAGGAGAAATATATATTATTTTTTTCCTTTATATACATTCATAAATGACACGGTCTTTTTATTAATAAAGGCACAGAAGTCAACAAGATTACAAAATTTCAGTTCAAGGGTGGAACTTTCCAGATACTCAGCTATAAAAGTAATATGCACAGAAGTGTGAGATTCATAGTTACAAAGATTAATAGAAAAAGGTGAAATAAAATGTGAAACATGCTTGTGTGCCTCAAACAGGATACTCAGCATTACAGAAAATACTCTGGGTCTAAAACTCAAAAAGAAAAATGCTCTTCTACTTCAAGAGATCTTTGGGGAAGTGAGTCTTTGCCCTTTTTTTTCTTTCCACATGATGTAGACCCACCATGGTGCAGTGCGTAGTGTGCATAACAGAAGCCCCTTCAGCAGGGACATCTAGCAAAGGCACAACCTCTCCTCAAAGGGCAGAGATGTAGAAGAGATCTTCATCTGTCAGAATTCTCTGCAGTTCTCTTTTCCAAACTGCACAGTGTAGGGGAAAAAAAAAAAAAAAAAAGGGGTATTTCCTCTTTATACTTTTTCCAGGCCAAGTTCTGTGAAAATTTGTCTGTAAAGTTTCTCTTGAGACCCCAGATTGCATGGATGTAGTCAATGAAGCATTCACAATGTCCTTTTTCTTCTGCAGAAAGTCTTGGAAGAAGAATTCTTCATTATTCAAATAAATTCCTTGTAAAATGACATTTTTATTTTGTCATTACATCTAGAATTTTATTGTTTTCATTTTATCTCAGACATAACAGTTCACTTTCTGTGTTGTGTTCCCATGATCTCCAGAGCTAGATCTGGAGAAAAACTTGCTTTTCAATTTATTTGTCTCAGAACATACTAATTTTATGTACAGACTGGAACTAGAAACCTCGTAATTCCTGTAATCTATTTCAGTGAAACTTTAGCTTTCTGCAGTGGGTTAACTATAGATAAATCCTTGGTGCAACAGTACTTCTGGAACTTCTACGTGAGGAAAGAAACATTTGAAAATTGTATATGCATTTAAAAAAACACAAAACTACCAACTTTGTACTAATTGCCTCAGATTACGCCATTCCAAAAAATCATCCTTTTTTTTACATTGCCATAAAAGTAATGCACCTGACATGTATGTGCACTTTTCTTTTGTAGGTGGAATGGAGAAAATAAAACAACATACCTTTGCATTAGCTCACTACACCTATACTGTGCTGTCTAACTTAAAATATGCCAATGGGGCTCCTGTGGTACGGATTTACAGTGACACAGACTTCAGCAATCCTGATGTCCAAGGTCCAATCATTAATTTTAACGTGCTCGATGAAAATGGAGAAGTGCTTGGCTTTTCACAGGTATGTTTTTCCCTTGTCTTAACTTGAGTTTATGGTTGTATTTTAAGCATATTCATAATGCATTCTTTATCCTAAAAGAAATACTTTATTCATAGTAGTCCCTTCTGAGGTTTTGGGTTTGTTTCTTCATAGCTCTGCACCATATATACACACCATTTTTAAAGCAGTAGAAAGAGAATCCAATAAGTAGTGCTAGCACAATACAAAACACATAATAGCCAGAGGAAATATCTTACAGATTTATTACTCCACAAATAGGAAGTTTGGAAGGGGGCTGTTTTAACAGGATACATTGACTAGGCAGTTTGATTTTTTGTTGGCTTCCTTCTCTAGAGTACTCAAAATTGGGAATTGAAGAGCAAGTCTGGAAAAGCTGATAAAGGGACTGCCTTGGAGCTTTGACATACAAGTGAAATTAGATCTCAGAATATTGCAGTCACCAATGAAAGAGGAGTTCTCTTTTCCCTTCAGTTCTAACAATTGCATTCTTATATTATTCCTGAGGAGGCATGGAATAAAGTTGAATGATCAGTGTAAAGAGTGAGATTCAAGCTCAAGAAATCCTTAAATGGTGTCTTTCTCAGCAGCTTTTTGTAGCCTTTATCTATCAAGTATACCAAGTATCTTTAAGATGAAACTTCATTAAGCTTTTCTCCCTTCAGCAGAGAGGTAGTGGTGTGTAACCATAATCGTGTGTGTGGCTGTGCACCGTGTAGGCAGTGGGTCACAGAGGAGAGAGCAACTCACTTTGCTCATCAGCAGAAGGCAGAAAAACCACAGTGCTCTTGTTTTGCTGGATTCTTCTTTTCTTTCCTTGGCTGCCTGAGAGAACAGGATAAGGAGGGGAACATGGAGATATGTCTACAAGAACACAAGAAGAGATCCATTTCTCACAAAGGAAAACAGAATTGAAGCACTTGCTTCATAGCCAGCAAGTGTGGAGTTTTACTTTTTTTTGAGGCGTTTACCTGATGAACATGGGATGGCCAAATGTGTAGTACTCAATAAGCTCTTCTTCACATAAATCTTTTTTTAGACAATGCTACCAAATACTGGCAAATGTTCACCACATTTCATTTCAAAGCATTCACATTTTAGGTTAGGCAAAGTTCACATTTTTAGGAGTGAGTTAGTCATCCATGGAGCCTTCAGTATGTGTGACAATGTTTAGAAAAGACTGGAGATATTAATACAAATGAGTTTGTAAAACTCCCCAAACACTTTGATGTTGCTTCTGTTCTTTGGTTAAAACCAAAACCTCTATTTTGATTTCTGCTTTTCACAATTTCTTAATAAAAATAGCTCATCTGTGTTTCACTTTTTAAAACTCAACTGTACCCTCAAATTAAAAATTATTTTATAGTCTTATGAATCCATTGTGCCTGTTTGCTCCAGTGGCTGCTCATAAAAAGCTTCTTTATTGATCTGTATCATCTGGATTGTGCTGTTCACCAGATCATCAAAATTTCTGGCATATGTAGAATGAAGAACTATAAAATTTTCAAATGCATCCCAGTCACATCTGCAGTGTCTGTTAGACTACTTTATTTAATTAAAATAATACGCAATTTAATGACTTTTAGAAATTAACAAGCAGCAGCACTATTCTTTCCAAAGCTACAATATGTGTGATATGTATATAATTGGCTTCTTTATGGAATGAAATTCTTTCTTAGACACCTTATAGAAGTTATGGGGGAGAAAAATCTTTGCTGCTTCTTTACGATTACAAAGAAAATACAACAGAAAGTAAGCTTCATCTTTCAACAGAAAGTAAGCAGTAAGCTGCATGCGTGTCTAAAATTAGATAGGTTTATTCAAATCAAAGTTTAATCCAATACTTTTGTAGATGGTTTGGAGGTGAAATAGTGTCCTCTGCTTTGGTTGTGTCTGTGGTCTGCACATTCATGTGGATACACTGCGCAGTCTCCAAATGCAATCTAGTGGAGTCAGGAGAACACAGTTTCAGAAGGCTCCCGGAAAACATTTCAGGGTTTTTCTTATTAAGGGAAAATTGGATGGTGTTTCTATCTGACATACCTACTACTAGTGGGCACCAGTTAGTGACTCAGGTTATCTTTGTATATTAAAAGAGAAATGACAGAAAATCCTATTCCTTTATGGATGATATCCCATCTATAATTAATTACTTATAACCAGGCATCGAACAAGTGCTATTTGTCTTTCTGACTGGCAATTGTTAGGTGCCCATTGCCTATTGCAGGGCACAATGTGACTGGACATTAACATTTGGTAGCTTGAAAAGGACAATATGGCTAACTGATTCCAGAGAAAATATTATGAGGAGGCTTGAAGCAGTTTATTTGGAACACTTGAGATTGGCAAGAAAGACTTCATAAGTAGACGCTGTCTTCAGAGGATACCGAGCTTACATTTCAGCCTCAAGATTTGCATAATTGGCATGATATTCAAAACTCTGAACTAAGCCCAAGATATTTAGGATGTGAAAGGCGTGTAGTGAAATACGTGACATGTAACACCACTGTTGAAAAATGAAAACAGAGAAAAAATTATGTCTTTCATCTGTGGAGCAATGGGGAAGAAAGTTATTCTTACCTGCTCATATGATTAAAATCCATTTCCCAGTGTTATCAGCTTAATTACCAGAGGTAACAAGATTGTGCCACTAAACACAAACATTCTTGAATTACATACATGGGGTTAATGGCACCAAGAGGAAATAGCCACAGTCTCAGGTTCATCTTTGAGTAAAACTTTCATTGCAGCACTGAAGAGCAAATGAAGGCATTTCATTAAAGTGAGAAACAAATAACCACACCATGATTGCACTTTCAGAGATGGCAGCAATTTTTACAGCCTCCTGTCCCAAATATATGATATAGAATATTGGGATGTTAAGAAGTGATAGGGTGGGAGTGAAATAATTATGGAAGTTAGTTGAATTGCTATAGCTTTTTTGTTTAAATGTTTCTTTGTGACTGTTGAAGGGTAATATAGTCTTAGAATATTATACTTGGAATAAACTTGTGTTGTATATTATATGTATCATTGGTTTAATTGACAGTTTAATTACTAGTTTAGGTTTTTTTGCTCTAAATGGTTATTAAAACAATTAAATAAGAGGGGCTTGCGGACTCCAAACATCAATAGCCACTCAAAAGCTTTGGTTTTAATTTAGATTTTTCATGAAACATTTCTTTATCTAGAAATAAAACTACTACAGTTTTGAAATTTCCATAAACCTCTCGTCTTTAAGCACTAAAACTGCATTAAATTTCCTCCTTTGAGCTGCACCAAATACTTTCCATAAATATTATTTCCTTCAGTAAAGCTGTCTCTTAGACTACTATTGGTAGTAATTTGTTCTTGAAATCACTTGGGAGGACACCTGTATTCTTTTCACACAAGATGCCTGTCCTCTGCAGTAGGACCTCTGTCATTTTGTTATGTGTTTATTTGCACTGCAGCATCAAAAAGCCTCTGTTATGAACAGGGGTTGAATTATGATGAGTACTTGACAGGCCCAGGACATAAAGATGGCCATTTTGCCAAATGGCTTCCTCATATATACTTGTCTAGTCAAGAGTGGATAATTCCCAGGCATTATGGTTTTTGCTGCTAATGAAGTGTGGACAGATGACAGACTGGTAATTTGGAAACGTGCGGAAGTGCAGGGGAAGAGATGAAGGACCTCTGCAGGATAGAAGAGGAAGAGTTGACATTAAAGCAGGAAACTGTCAATCTTCTGCTTGCTTGTGAGGCTACCAGAAAAAGAGAAGCAATCAGCTCTAGACTTTAAAGAGGGGTTGTGATGTAACAAAAAAATGGTGTTACAGATATATACCTGGTGCTGAGCTAATGCAGCAAACTCTTCACACAGAGAATCAGCAGCAGCTCATTTATTAACAATGAATATTTGCAGCCTTCAGCATATATGAATGTCATGTGTTCTGTCATCCCCAGGTCTTTTCCAGCCTCTGGAACACTGACAGCAATGACTCAGCTTCAATTTGCATCCTTGCCATCTTTTTTTTTAGCAAAAACTTGCATAGGATTCTGTGAAGTTCAACCTGATCTGAATGCCAAAGAGATGTAACGGTCATAAGAGAACATAGATTTGAAACAATGATACACACAAAAAGTGGATTTCTTATAAACTGTGTCAAAGTGCAAAAGTATGTTCTCTTCCATTTGCAGATGTGGAAAAACATCGCCATCTCTGGTCTTCGAGACCTTTTATTATTATTTATAGAATTTTCTCTTTGTTTTGATAGGGAGATGAGACCTGTGAAATTCTCTTTGTACATTCAGGAGATAATTGCAGAGTAATATTATAATCCCTTCACATTTTATTCTATATAGTCAGTTTGGAAGCTGGAAGAGGGGAAAGAGGTAGGAGACACAGGTGGCCAGATGGAATTTTACCTGAAACATTTGTTGAATTTTATGCACTGGAGAGCTCTTACCCCGCCACACCTTTCAGTTGAGTGTTATGCCACTAGTGAAAAATAGCCCTTCCCTTATCAAACGTTTTCCACTCTGATCTTCTGAGACAATATTTTTTTTCTCCTCCTCTGTGTAATGGAGCCAGTATTGGGCTTTAAAAAGTGAGCAAACCATCATGGCTGTCTTTTGAAAAATGGCCGTCATTTCACATTTCAGCTGTGGATTACCAGCATCCATCCCTACGCTGCTTTTTCACACTGCCTCCGTTGCTTGGAGCCTGGACCTAAGCACAAGTAACTTGCTGTGATTGGCTCACCTGCAAAAATTCCCTTGGTATACGTATATGCTTGCCATGTCCCCTAAAAATCCTGTCAGGAAGGGAATGAGCATCAGTCCATTAGCAGTCTCAGCCTTCTTGCCTACCACTTCACACTTGTGTGTGATAGACAAACTGCTATAACAGGAATAGCTGCCAAAGACAGGGAATGTAAACATTTTGGTTTGCCTAAGGAAGGCTCTTCTGCAGTGTTGCATATGAATGAGTTTTGCCTCTCAAGACTGAGAGCCCTGCTCACATAGATTATAATCAGTTTTGTCTAGGAGCCTACATTAGCATGTCCTGGCTCACCCTCATCAATCCAGATAGAGTGAAAGGAGGTCTAGACTTTGAGTTGACTTTCTTCACCTATTTCTCAATTAAAAGGAAAAAATCAGCATTTCTCAAGACACAACTTCTAGTTTGTGTCCCTTCAGTTTAAATCTATAGAACAGTTTGATGACTGCTCTTATTATGGCATGTGCCCACTGTCTCACTTACCTTCCTCTATCTCAACTGCCCTTGAATTAATGTAAGGATTGACTTGACGAACCACTGCTGGGTTTTTTCCTCTCCTCCCTTGCTTTCTATCATTCTGAAGTGGAGACCAGGGTCTTCCATTGGAATGTGTGGCTTCAAATCACTTACATCCAACCGCTCACTGTGGCACTCCTGGAAGTCTCTTTTCCTACTCTGGTAGCCTCTTTCTGCTAGCAGCACATGTTAGGAGTATAATCTCTAGTTCCCGATCACAGAATATTCTGAGTTGGAAGGGACCCACAAGGATCATCAAGTCCAACCCTAAGTAAATGGCTCATATGGGGATAAAACCCACAACCTTGGTATTGGCACCCTGCTTGAAGAAGGCAAAATCAGAATGAGATTCCCCCAATAAACAAAATTTTGTTTTCCTTTTAACCCCATTTATCCTTCTGTATCCAAAGCATTCTATGTTAGGGAATTTTCTTGTAAACAGCTTAGCAGCCAAGTCAAATTCAACTCTGTGGTTTGAGATGTAGAGGGAGAATAATATATCTTAGAATTGCATGGTCATCTTTACTTCAACCTTTCTTACCAGAAGCAATTTGTTCTGGAACTTAGCTATATTCAGTACTACAAAATATTTCCTAGTAATTAAACTGCATTTCTAGCAGTGCAGCTAAAGTCCATTATTACATGTATTGGGCAAAGAAAGAGACACCAGTTTGGGCAGAAAAGCAGAAAAAAAGAGGATTTCAGACATCCAAGGCAGGGAAGAATTGGACAAGCAGCATGAAGCAGTGTTGTATGGGTGAGGTATGACAAGGGAAGAGACAGAGCAGCATATGCAGGTAGAAGTTATTCCATCTCTTTGTATTTGGAAAGGTCTGCAACCAAAAGTAACGGGACAAAGGGGTGTGAGGCAGGATGGGAAACACACAAAAAAGTAGCTGCTTTACGTAAATATTATGGTCATAGCTGGTTCTGGAAGCACTTTCATATTGCAAGTACGCTTTCTTTGCTTTGGTTTCACAATATTCTCTTTTAAAAGCTTCCTTTTCCTTTAGTATTATCTTAAGGAATTGTTTAGCTGGACTTAAATTAGTAACCAGGACCCGGCAACAGCCAGGTGAAATGCCCTCCTTCTGCTGTAGGCTTTCAGTGTCACCTTGAGGGATTCAATGCCTTATCTTCCCAATTTACTCTCACCTTGCAGGAGTGGAGAGAAAATATGTTAAATACTGTCAAATCTTCAGATATCAAGTGGCGGATGCATTTGTATATACACACAGCTGGTTCAATACATATTCATATCACTGCTTATCGTTACCTGATAAAAGGGACCAGGCAATACCTGAAGTGGGTAGATTTCTCAAAATAATTGCTGTTTGTGTCTTAGATGATATTTTTAGTTTCACTAGGAGATCATCTCCAGCCCACTGTACACGTGGTGTATAGGTAAAGAATTAGAGCAATGGCAACATGTGAATGACGGGAGTGCAAAAAAGAGACGAGTACAGCATTTCCCATGCACAGGAAGTTGATACCAGGTCAATTGGATCAGACTGACCAGAGCCTGGTACTACTGGTCAGTACTCGTGTGGGAATTCATACCACATCCCTACAGGAGAAACTTGGCAATGAGGGGGGATACCTCTTACAACATTTAATCTATTTGAAATAAATCTCTATAGAAAGTTATTAAGCAAGAGATCTTTGTTGCTCTTCATATTTAATCCTTTTATGGTTTTTTTTTTTTCCATCTGTTTTTTTCTACTTCCATGTAAAACAATCATTCAGTTTTGTAAGTGCAGCATTTTTTCATCTGGGCCACAGAAAATGGAAATCCAGCATTTTTTAATTCCAGCTAAGAATGTCTTTGCAGCAATGGTCATATGACTCTGAGCTAGTTACACTAATGCTTTTAGAAGCATAACCACTCATTATATTAATTTTGATGACTCAGGGAAAGAAAAGTGTTCTCTAACTTGCTTAATGGGATTTTTGGCCATCTTCCCAATAGCTACCTAAAAATTGCTGAGGTGATTACTCACTATTGATTTTAGCTATGGATTTAGCCATTGATTTCAGGAAGCCAGGAATGGCAGATGGACCAGCACAATAGAATGCAAACAGGATTATAAGGACAAAAAGATTGTTGTGAAGATTCCTGTTGAACAGATACTGATTTCTTTGGTTCCAATTAGTTTCCAGTTGTGCTGTGGGTATCTTGGACCAGGGAGATAGCAGCAATACAGTAAACCACACTGGTGTGTCAATAAATGGCACCTTATTTCTTCAAACTGGCAAGAAATCATTAAAAGCCGCATCTTTGCTTTCATGACATGGCACTGGGTGCTCAAAGACAACCCTTACAAAAAGGAGCTCACAATATAGGAGGCAACTTCGTTGATCTAGGTTAGGGATCACTGACTGAACATAAGGAGGTGCTGTATTTCAGAGGCTCAATGGGAGAAATGCAAGCCTAGTTAGTAGGTAATGAAGCTCTCTTCTTGCTGAGATAGTAGTGACAGAGTACAGGCTGAGTTCTTTCTGTAGTATCTCATTGCAGGGGGACAAAGACACGTGTGAGTTAGTGTGCTTGAAATTGCCTACTATTAAACTGCACATCAGAGCTGATCAAGGTTAGAAAGCTTCATGAAAGACTAGACTGAAGGTGTTGCCTGACACTGTTTCTCTGGAGTGTCCTTGCACGTTGCTAAGGAAACGAAAGGAGATAAAAGAAAGATGCTCATAGTTGTTCAGATGAAAGAATCTGAGATGAATGAGGGAGGCTAAATATTTTCTGTTTGGTAACAGGGCCAAACTGTGGCTCTAAACTACAGGCCTTGTCAGATGGGAGAAATGTGAAAAGAAAGCACATGGTGGCAGGAAAAGAACTGCACTTTTGACAGCTTCCACTGGATTCCCTTTTCCTTGATCTTGGTAAAAGCAGATCAGCTGCCTTTGAATGCATGCAGTGTCTAGTTTCAGTCCACTATCTGAATCCTTTGAAGACAAAAAGAACCTGGCCCCACCTTCTCTATTGCTCTGCTTCCTTGCTCTCTATTACTCTCCTTCCGGCACCCACACCCCTCTACCCCACCACACTACTGTACAGGATCCTGTGGCTGTAATTAAAGTAATACGGGATTTTTACCCCACAACCTCCCTGTGTTCTATTACCCCTGTTTTCAGGGGTTAAATACAGACAGAAGAGGATTTAACTGCTTTAAAAAAAGAGGAAAAGGTGGAGAAGATTTTAACTGTGACATGAGTTAAACCTATGTCACTAGACTTCCAGTATCATGAACTGCACATTTTTATTCCTAGGCATTGTTTCCACTTGTATTAGTCTGCTACATTCTCCATTATCCCTCTTGATACGAGTTATAACTTAGTCTTCTGTGTGGTTTTCCTCTGGCTTCCACATTTCTGACTAGCAGCAGTTTGACCGAAAGCCTTTAGCCTACAAAATAGCTGGGGATGCTCAATGGGATGTACAGATACCAGATGTTTCTCTGTGACTCACAAGAGGATGTTTTGTTGAAGTCAGTTAGGAAGCCACAGAGGGCTTGAGTTCCTTTACTTTGCTTTCTTCCTGAAATCCATCCTTTCCCTGATATCATTTTAGCAAACCAGGTTTTCATTGTCAGTGAATGCAGCTTGAACTGGAGGAAAAAAACCCACAAAAACCAGAAGACAAAATGCCATAGATTGGAGAGCCCTATGGCCATTAAGATAACAAATCAAAGAAAGATGTTTAGCCTACCCATCAGTCTGTTCAGTTTCACATAGCTGAAACTTGGACTCATGAAATTTACATATGTTCAAATAGGTCCATGACAAATTTGCTGCATATACCCCAGGAAAGAAAAAAGCAGCTAAAAAAATATTAGGTCATCCCTTAACAAGACTGTGTTTCATTGTTTCATTTCATTTTTATAGCCACCCCAACCCCAAGAAATCTTCTAGCTTCTGGTTCTCAGAAATGTAAAATTATTGTTACTCCTTTAAGCATGAAGAACCTGCAGTTCACTATGTATAATGGGATCTTCTAAGTGAGAGTGCCTGCAGAGTGGCAACCCACAGATCCTGATTATGCTGATGTTTCCAGCCTGCTTCTCTCCCATGCAATCTTACCTGCTATTTGACTGTCTTTAAAACTAGCCGAGAAAATTATCACATTGACTGCAACTTTCCTGATAAGATAGCATTTATACTATCAGGACACTGAACTTGACAATTTCAGTAAATTTCAATATCTCTGTCTAATACTTCACTGCCTTCTACCAAATGGATTTTGGTCAGAGTAAGCAATGAATGGATGAAGACTGAATAGAGATATTTATCCTCTCTTTGGTTAATTTAAACCATTGTCAACAACTAGAGATGCAAAAAGGAGAGAATCAGATTCCTCAAGACTGAGGGAATCTGCCCACAGAGAAATTATTTCTCTGAGATGGAAAAAAAATGCCTTTGTTGCAGAAAACCATGCAGTTAAAACAGTTAATGATACTGTAACTCAACTAAAATGCTTTTCCCCCCCACTAAATGATTTGGAAACAAGTACTGGTTTGTTTTTTTTTTCCTTCTGACCTACTTCTTATTAAATTGTATTAAACGAGATTAAGTATGCATTTGCATCAGCAACAGCGTTTCACAGTCAAATGCTGGATGACAGAAAGAGCTAGCTTACTTTCTCTCCAATTCCATGCCATGAATCAGTGAATTAATTTACCAGTGGATGTGGAGAACAGCGTCATGAAGCCTGTTTTATAACCAGCCATCAGTGGTGTGCAGTGAAATTCGTGTAATGAGCAAATCCATCAGACAGACAAACTGCTCTGATATTTGGGCATTGGCATTGTAGAAAGCAGAATGGGAAGTCCTAATCCCAATTCCTGAAGGACAATACTTGCCAGTATTGAATTATATGATTTTTTTTTCAGAACACCTCATGATGTATTATAAAAATTTCCTTTATTCATGTGAATAATTCTTGTGATACTCAGTGAGATAACTTACACAAATAACTACTTGCTTGAATAAGAGCTACAGGATTTCATCCTATGGGAATGACTTCAGCAGGGGTTTGTAAAGCATTCATCATTTTTAGTGACAGTCTTAGATTTGATTAGGAATAATGCAAAATTATGTGCTATTTGTAAATCTTTACTCTCATTTAGTGTATACGTACCTCCAGCAAGTTTCATTCTCAGACTCATTTCAGTGGAACCTGAAGCCAGAGAAAAGCTTACAGCTTTCACTGAGTGCCCCAGGGGGCCTGAAGTGAATGGACAGCAGAAGTCAGTCATTTAGCAAACGCAGAGAAGTCAGCAGTGCAATTGTGTGACAGGGAGTGGGAAAGCAGAACACACCAGAGTCTCATTTCTTCTCAGAACTTTCCAGCTGATAAGTGTCAACTAAAATACCAAATTTCCAAGAAGGGACTACAGTAGGGTAATGCATCACAGTGAGGAGGGGGGAAAGCTCTCCAGTTCAATATTTTTTATATTAAAAAAAAAAAAAAGTATTTATCAGATAGAGCACTATTAAAAAAAACCCCAAATGTGAGCATTTGATCAGTCTGGAAATGCTGAAGGAAAGCTCACTGATGAAAAAGAAATAACTGCTTTAAAAAATTGGTTTAGGCGATCTTCATTTGTGTGTCTTTATTAAATTTGAAGACCATGGCTTGGAAGTGTGGAAAGCACATTTTACTTGTCAAAAATTAAGACAATGTGACATCGGGAGTGTTGAGGTGTGAAGCAACCTGCAGGGCCAGGCCCACAGTAAAGAGCCTCAGAAAAAGTAATGACTGCCAAGGGGCTCTGAGAGATAGAAGGGACTAACATAGCGTGATGGCTTGATTACCATGTCCTCACTGACTGAAAGCAGTAAAAATGCTGCAAGATTTCTGCATATGTTTTGCAGTTTAATTGTAGTCTTTAATCTCTAAAAGACCAAGGCACAATAGTTCCAAATATCAGACCCAGGGAATCACCAAAACTGACAATCCAAGTACATTAAGCTGTGTACTTATCATTAGTACCATTCATGCTTCTGTGCCTTCATTGCTGAACGCATTCCTGGCTCCCAAAAGTCAGCCTCTGCTGTTACAGACAGAGCTGCAAGTGACGTTCTGTATTTCATAACCCTGAGCTCAATATCCATTATTGCTCCTTATGGCAATTTTAAAGATGTGTTTTATTTAAGGAAGCTTTTCTTCATTGAAATAACTGTAACAGATGTTTTATGTTCTATTTGTTTTGCTATGTGTTAGCACTGCAGAGAGAGATTAAATTAACTCCCCAAGTGGTGTATTTCTAGGCTGAAACTAAACGAGAAGAAATCAAAACATATGTCCAAGGGAAAACCAAGCATCTATTCAAGGGACAGATACTTTTCCAGTGCTGCCTTTACTGGTTCTTTATATGGTGTCATTGTTTCCAGTGAAAAGTGTGCATCACATTACCAAGATCTGTGCACATTGTCACACTGGTGATAGTGAACTTCAGTTAATACTAAAGCTGTTCATAACTTATCTTTTTTCTCCTGAATCACAGTTCCCATGTTCCTCTCATGATCATGTTTTTATGTCTCAGTAGTCCTCGTCTAATGTACAGATTAATATGCATTGCAATTAAAGTATTGTTGTGGAAGAGGATTGGATTGCATGGCTAAAATGAAATTACTGTTCATTAAAGAACAGTAATCATTTATTTGACAAAATTTAAAAAAAAAATTTTAAAAATCCTGTTTGCAATTCCTTGAAGATGTGTCATGGAAGCTTCATTACACCTTGTACCTTTTAATAAACAAGGCTGCCCCAGGAACATTTCTTTTAAAAAGTATTAATAGTAAAAAAATTACACATGTTAAAGCTTTTTGTATACTGAGTAAATAAGCCCAAATTGTACAATTTCAGTAGTGAAGTATGTCATGATTTTTGCCTTGCTTGTCATCATTCCCAGAATGACAGATCCGCCCACAAGTCACTAGTACCATGACAAACCATGTTATGGCAGAATGACAACTTTTCTCATCTAAATGAAAAAAGACGTCAAGAAAATGTCACTGTTCCCATATTGAAGTCTTCTGACAAAACAAAGCTAGCGACACTGCAACAGTCTCTCTCAACAGATGCCTTTTACTAAAACTTCAATTTGAGAAATGTGCTTTAAACACAAGATATTCTCCAAGGCATTAATCATCAATAGGGATCTTGGGGCTGATTGTATTCTCTGCTTTTCAAGTCTGTATATATGGAGTTATTTTGATTATATCTCTGTTGGAGAACTGAACAAATTTGAACTGAACTGGTGGTGCAGAACATATTTAAATGTGAACTTGAGAACTTGTGTGCTATAGCAATGTAGAGTTTTTGTGTATACAGCACATTTTTGTGCAGAGACCCTTGTGCCCCACACATGAAAAAAGAACAAGAACTCTGTTTGAACTGCTTTTAGCAGAGTTAAATACTATTTAGGTTGAATTACTTCAGCATGGTGTAAGTTCTAACAGAAGGCTTGGTTTTTCCAGCTGCTGAGATAGTGACTTTAAAGGCGCTTGGCACATTACACAGTTAAACTCAGAGATGTCAGAAGATAGAAGATTGATATGTCAAGACAGAGGATAGACTGAATTATACCAGAAAGTGTTTGGTGTATGTATTGCACCATTATCCTGTACAGAGGGAATTTATGTTAAAAATAATAAAAGCCAATAGAGATTGAGCCAGCTCCAAAAGCTACGTTGAACATTTAGACTGATACCTCAGTCGAAGCATGAGCTCAGTTAGGGAAGCGGTTAGCATGAGTTGGTTGACACCCCATTTCCTGCCCCTTTAGGCTGAGCTGTTGCTGTGCATCCAGCTGAGCCCGAGCTTCCTGCATGGAGGATTCTGTCAGTGGTACAACAGAATCTCCTGAGTCTGCAGCGTGGTCATTCCCAGGGCTTTCAGCTCTCCTTTCACAGAAAAGGAGCAGAAGCAGAGAGGGGTTAATGCAAGTTGTGCAAGGTTGTTCTGGGAGCCGGTGGTAGAGGTGGGGTCAGATTTCATGCGTTTGACTGTCCTTTCTTGCAGTCTTGACCAGGAATGTTCATCATTTTTTGAAACAGCTGATAGTAGCTCAGCTAGTCTTATCAGCTGCTGCTGTTGCTTTTTAAAATCAATATAAAGCATTTCCAGGTCCCTGCAGTGAGCTTCCATGGTTTCTTAGCTGTGCTAAGACGATCCCTGTGGTGTGCTTGCCTTGTTTCTTGGCTGTGCTATGAAACCCTGACAATCCATATCCCTTGCAGTGCTGTCCTCCCAGTGCATGCATATATATGTCTCCTTCTGAGGCACATATGGGCATGTTCTTCTGTTCTCTTTGCACATCATTTTCATTCCTTCCCATAATTTATTCATGCTAGTTTGTCATCAAGTATTGTATTTCTGCCCATTCATTATTTAGTGGATGATGAAGAAGTGGTGTAATACCAAACAGCACGAGGAAGAAATGCACCAGGGACTTGGTAGATTGGGGTGGTTGTATGTGTAAGGAGTGTATGTGTATGTGTAAGGTTGTATGTGTAATGTCAAGGAGACATTCCAGTTCATTCCCTGTCTTAGCAGATGTTATTGCTTACTGAGGGGCTGATCCTTCCAGAGCTTGTGTGCCAAAATCCCACAGATGCCCTTCTATAATGAGGACTTTCATTTTCAGATCCTTGGAGCACAAGGTTTTCTTTAGCTACCTGAAAAGGTGCCCCAGGCTTCTCTTCAGTCTCTTCAGATGCAGTTGCAGGTGGTGGCTTTGTCAACCTGGCTGCAGGTCTGTAATGAGCAGTACTGATATGAATAAACCTGTTCACAAGTTTAAAATTCAGCAGATTTACTGGCATGTACAGGATCGAGACCTGATTGTGTGTCTTTTGTGTGTAGTCTCTCAGTGCTAAGGCAGACATCTCTGCTTCTACCGCTGTGGTCTTCTAACTGCAATAACAAAGTTGAAAAATACTAAATCTGTATGTGAAGGGTAAAAGCTACAGAAAGTTGTTAATTATTTAGAGGCATAGTTTACCTCCATTGATTTCTACCTTCAAAACATTGTATCTTGTTGACCACAACTTTAAAATGTCTATTTTTCATTCTTCTCCTATATCTTCTGCTGATTTGGGAAGGTGGAAAACATGGCCAGTCTCCACAACATCCATGTTCGCACAGGCTGCTTCTGTAACACGGGAGCCTGCCAGATGCATTTGGATATAAGCAATGAGGACATCCAAAGGAACCTGCAGGTTAGTTTCTGAATGTGATTAGAAGAACATAAAAGCTAAAGTAAGTGTATCATGTTCCGTGGTTTTGAGTCTCTGTAACTTTATGAATAAAGTTAAATTTGATTTGCTTTCTATGAATTTTCAACTCACTTGCCTTGTTAAAGAACTAAATTAACTGAAATTCAGTTCATTGAAATGAGATATTGAAACAAAATTGTTTGATGGACCCAGAAAAGTATGTGTTGCTCATTATCATTTCATTGGAGAATAGGAAATTGGGGCTTCTTTTTTGTTTTTGGAATTGCATGATATCCAGACTTCCAGCAGAACAGAAGTTCCTGGACGATTCCTCTCATGTTTTCCTTTAAGTATCCTGAATTATTGTACATAGTAATGTTCAAGTCTTGTAGACCTATTGCTGTTGAGTGTTACAGTGTAAAATACATACAAGAAACAATAAAGGGGACTGCAAAGTGAATCAAGTAAATTTAGATGACATCTACTTAGATTACTGGTGTGTTAGATTGTTAGGATATGAAGACTGTTTTCAAGATTACTAATGTTTTCCATAAGCTGTCATTAAAAGATGTATAGCAGGATGTATTACAGTGAAGTGGAGGAGGCTTCCTGTCTGCATATTTGTCAGTGAAATTACAGTAAATTAATTCAGAACAATCAAAAATTTTATTAATGGCATTCTTCAAAAGGTAAAAAAAAAAAAATCTAATGGCTGTAATGATATTATAGCTCCCTTATAATTTCACAGAGAAATATAGATGATTTTGCAAATACATTTACATGCAGGACTGATAGCACAAGTTCTTAAAGGCTGCTGCAGTTCTTTAATACCTTCCTTGGCAAAATGGTGATTTGAAGCTCTCTCCTCAGAGAAAACAAAAAAGGGTCTACCCTTCTGCTGAAGTGAAAAATGCCAAATAACCAGCTGCAATGCTCTTGGATTTCCTCATACAAGGAGGATTTTGCTAAGGAGTGAGTGACTTCTTTTAGGTCTAAAACCCTGTCCATCAACTCAGTCTCTTCAAACCACCACAATCATCTAAATGGGGATAGGCCAAAGTTAAATTTATGGAGAGACACTTAATCTGCCAAAGGTTGTATAATGAGGTGGTACAGTTACACAGTCGTAGTTTTGGGACATTCTATTCCCATCAGTGCTTTGAGAAAGATCAGGATGAGTTATTGACAACATTACTGTGTAGATGAAGGCATCTTTTATCACATTATTTGCACATATCCTTCAGTTTCATCTTTTCCCAGGGTGCTGGCTGTATTCTTCCTTCCCTGATGAAGATTTACGTGCTAAAATGGCTGTGAGGGAGGACTTTCTGTCCTCAAGGGTCCCTGGAGAAGTGTGGTTAGTTTTCTTAGAATGTTATGTAGGAGCTCGTTTACTTATTTGCACAGCAGGAACCTCTCTCCTCAGTCAATCAAGCAATACTTGGCAGAAGGGTTACAGAAGGGTATATTAACAGATGCAACCTAATTTTGCAAATGTTGCTTCTTCTCTGTTGTCAAGGATAAAAACTACTTCACACTGCATTAAAATATTTACTACTGTGTTGCATGCTTTGACATAGATGTAGGGTTTTTATTTCTCCTTGCATAAATGGCATCTGTGTTCACTGTACTGTGACATTTCTTGCTTTAAAAAAGCCCTCATGTAAATAAACTATTCACACTTCCATTTTTAATGTAACAGAAATGGGTAAATAAATTAAATCCTGAGGAAAAAAAAACAACAGCTGCTGCACTTAGGGAACAGGATGCTGAGTTTGGACTAAATCTTATGTCCATTGGTGAGCTGCTATTAAATGGATGAACAAAGGGGCCTCTAGCTTGCTTCACTGGTGGTGAGTGGCAGCACTCACTGACTCACTTAAAGGATGAGAAACTTCTGCTATTAAGGGAGAGTTTTCCATAGAGTCTTGTATGAGAGACATATAAGATGTGTATCTACATGGAGGTCACCGTAGGGCATTCAAGGAATTTTTCAACAAAAGTTTTTCAAGTGGAAACTTCTGCTCTTCAAAGGAGGAAGTGTTAGAGGAAAGACTAGTTCCCTCCATCCTGAAAGCAATGTATTGACTGGATCAGCAAGACAGATGTGATGAATATTCCAATGTCACTTTGGATGTCTGAGCTCTAGATTCAAGCCTTTGCTTTGCTGACATCCCAGATGAGTTAATTCTCTGCTGTTTGGACTATTTAACACAAGCCATGAATAAGCCACTGATGGTATAAAATAGAACTCTTCTGACAGTGAATATCAAGAAAACTGCCCCAGAAAAATCATCTGTCTCATGGTTTGTTCACTTATCTGAACATAACATCACAGTTTAAATCCCAGTGAACTATGCAGGTGAGACTGGAATATCCCTGGAGATTGTCCTAGCTAACAATCATGGGACATACAACCTTTTTGGGATTCTTGATATGTTTTTGGGAAGTATCTCTTCCCCTAGAGCAGAATAGGACAAGCAGCTCAAAATTATCTTCTTCGTAGTCTGAGTAAATCATAAGATGATTGAAGGTTTTTTCTACATTTTCTCTTTGTATTCATGAGTTAACCTTGTATTTTTTACAACAGTTTTTCAGGTAAGAATTAAGAGACTCATTAATAACTAGGTAAAGTTAGAGAGAAATAAAGCAAAGTGTCATGACAGCTCTCTGGTTTTCTTCCTGCTTCAAACTAGGCTGGCCATGTCTGTGGAGATAATATAGACCTAGTTGATGGACGTCCCACTGGTTCTGTGAGAATATCCTTTGGCTACATGTCTTCTTTTGAAGATGCACAGACTTTTTTGAATTTCATCATAGCCACCAGACTCTCCAAATCGGACGCTGAGATTCCTTTCCAGTCTGTTACAAAGCCGACGACAGAATCTGTTCCAGATGAGCACCTTTCTTTTAACAATGCAGATAAATTGTCTCCAATACTGCAAATCTCGGATGGAGAACTCAGGAATATTCCATGTGAGACAGAGACAACTGGCAGCTGGCAGCCGCCAGAGCCTGAGGCAGAAAGCATAAGGGCAGCTGTCTCTGAGACTGCAGTGCCAACATGCAGGAAAGGTGGAAAGCCCATCACTGTCGCCAAAATTTACCTCTACCCAATCAAATCCTGCTCTGCATTTGAGGTATGTGCTTTGAAGCATTCAGAAGTATTTGTGCAGCTCAGCCTTGTGTTTTGCCTCAGACACGTGTGTATGAAATGCTAGGAAGCAGTGTGTGGGTACCCATGTTTCCTTTTTTCCAGTTTCTGGGATCAAGTCCCACATGTTAGGCTACCTTGAGGGATTTTCAATTAGGCTGAAGGTACGGGGCAGGGGGCTAAATGTGTCTTCTGCTCTCCCCTCCCCCACAACAAGCAAATCTGCACATAATACGTTGTCTTGAAGAAAATATTTGGATTTGCAAAACTTGACTAAAATATAATCAAGTAATTAGTATGCTTTTACAGAATGACATCTGATGGACTCGTAGGCATTGATGGGTAGGCAGCAATTGAGAAATAACTTGATTAACATGTTATAATTGAGAGGCGGCTGATTTACATTACAAAGAAATGTTATCATTAAAAATACATTTGCAACAGAAATATGACATTTAAGTGTTGCTGCACTATTTGAAAGTTCACTCTTTGAAGATTTTAATTGCTTTTTTACCAAGTTAATAATATCATCACCTTAGCTGTGACTTTTTTTTTTTTTTTAATAATGCATGGTGAAATAGGTGTATGGCCCACACATGACCTAGAATGTCACTCTGCTCAGTACCATACTGGGAAGTGATTTAATGAATGTCAATAATGGTATAACTTTCCCTACGAAAACTTACCGGTGTAGGTCAGTGTCTCACATCTGAGAGAAAATTGGGGTCAAATCCAGTGATGAATCCCCTGCATTTCAAATAGGGGTTTTCAGCTGATTTGATCATGTTTTGGTTTTTTTTCTTTCTCAGTGCAGAGAGGTTGGGCAATTAAACACTATTAAATGATCGACAAAACATCTGTATTTTTAAATTTGGGTTGGCTTGTGATGTCTTTAATTCAGAGGCACAATCCTGAGCATTAAACGAGACCTGAACAAACAATTTCCACCCCTTATTAACCTCCCACTAGATCAAACTGTTTAGAAAATCAAATTAATTGCCCATTTCATGTGGAAATTTTTTAACCTTTGTTTAAGTGTTGCAGTTTTTATAGCTATGTTACAGAAGCCCAGTATAGAAGCTGCTGAAATACATTGGCAGTATTCAGATGCCTTTGGGTTAAATTCTATTTTTGACATGCAGGCTGGTGTTGTGAGATACATGCCACAACATTCAGCACTGGGAAGGCTTTGAAGTGATTGTGCCCAGGAGCAGGTAAGACATACCTCAGCATGAAAGAAAGCTTATGTTTCCCCACAAGCTGAGCCGGGTTTCTCCTCTTCCAGCTCTATGAGGGGAAGCAGCTCTAGGTGATAAATTCACACAAACCTGGTACTTCCTGGCAGACAGGACTGCAATTCTATATGGAGGGGGGAAATCCCCAAGCCTCATGCATGGTGCTTGTGCCAGGCACGTGTTAATGGGCCCAGAGTGAAAACAGGGCTCCCCTTACCTCAGCTTCTGCCTCTACAGTCTGACACTGGTCTGTAAGCAGTGAGAGATGGATACCTGCTTATTCATTTTATCATAAAATAGGCAGCTGCAGTAGAAGAAATAAATTGTTCCTGGATGTTTCTGTTTCTTTTCATTGGCTGTAAGAGGAATCCTAGGCAACTTGGATTATGCAGCTAACACTAGCTGATCTGATTAATTTAAAAATAGATATAAAAACTGCAACTACATTATGAGGTTTAATTGTGCATGTCTAGAGTAATTTGTGAAGTCTGTTTTGATTTTTTTTAATGACAAAGCCTCAGCCCCATTAGAACCCTGTAATCTAAGCACTGTCAGAGCCCATATTGCCAAAAAATAACAGAAAATTAAATAAATACTGGATTTAGCGTATGGTATTGGAAGGGACTGGAATTTCACTATAAAGAGCATTTAGCTCTTCTCCTCCTCTTCTTAAAAAATATTTTTTGTGCATTTCCACGTGGTTTCCATGTGGTTCATAGGAGATACATGAGCGCATATGAAAGAACAGTAGAAGCTGACCCAACAAATCCACTGGAAAAGGGCTTTCATTGCATTGGGAGACCATGCCAGGAGTTGAAGTCAAAAGAGTATTTTGATTTTCGTGGGGTTTTTATGTTGAAGTAAATCCCCACAAAAAATGTTTGCTTTTGTGGCCTTCTTCCTGTCCACCAGACGTTCTTCATGTTTTTTCTTCCCAAAAGTCTGACTGGCACTTCTAGACCTGTCATACATTTATAACCAGCCTGTGAAAGATCTGCCAACCTCACTGTCTGCCTACAGGAGAAGTAAAAATGCCATCTTACAGACCACCATTTGTAAAATGAACTTTAAAACTCAGTTAATCCCATTCTAAATCCCCAAGTGGCTTAGTCTCTTCCCAATGGGTAGGAGTAGAATAGAAAGCCATGGCTGCCAGGACCCAGACCCTAGCTAACTGCAGAGTGCACTAACCTACAATATGTATCTATATATACATATATATGTCTTTATATGTCATTACTGCAACTTCAGCCTGCATCACCTTGAAACAGGAAAACTATGCATACCACATGCACTGGAGTTTGAAGCAAGACATGCTAGAGAGGAAATCTTACCACAATTAAATGGAATCAAATCCAGAAAATCATTTTGCCTTCTAAAATATTGATTATACCAGAATCTCTAGTCTTTGTCTTGAAAAGACTGAATCACATGCAAAAGCATTCTTTTGCCATTTGTTTAGTGGTCTTTTTCATACAGACTTCACGCTTAGCATTATATTATCTCCTTGCTTCAGGAAGCTCATAAACTTCTCAAGTAGTAATCATGTAGCTTGTAGTTTCTTTAGTCTTTGATTGGAATTCAAGAATTGAAATTCAGTGTCTTGTTTTAAATCTAAAATAGCTTTAGATGCTTTGTAATTGCTGGAAATTTAGAACAGTATTTTCCCAATTAAAAATTTGATCTCCATGTTTATCAGTTATAGGGTGACTCCCAGCTAGCTGACGTGAAAAGGTAAAAGTGGTTCAAATACTGAGCTGTAGTAAATTCATTCACCTCGTGATACTTTGATACTTGAGATCAGAAGCCCATAGATGTGTAGGTTCCAGTGCAGGCCTCCAGCTGGTATGGAGATCTTTAGCATGTGTAGTAACTAGGCTTTATTGTAACTACATGATCACTTGAGTTTTCCTAAAATAATATGTGCAGTGGAAAATTCCAGCTAACTGTGTGTGCAGGACTCAGCCCATCTGCCAGTGAAATCTGCCCACTGACTTGCTGGTTGCAGGATAGATGATTAGTGGCAGGAGGACAAACTTGAGGAGGATGTGAGTGCAAACTCACAGCTGTTTGATCTCCTCTTTAGAGTCACATAATCTCCTCCTCTCCTAAACTCTGATTTCTCTGTTCTATTCTAAGTGGTTTAGTATGAGAGGTTCTTGACCTCCAGAGAAAATGAGAGTGCAGAGTGCTTTGGCAGCTGGGAGGATGAAACTTGGCATGAAGATTGTCAGTTCACTGCAGGCCAGGCCGGGTGGTTTCTGCAGCATTTTGTAGTGTTTCTGGCCACAGGACAATCTCTGTCCCCTGTTGTCCCGTGGATTTTGTACACATGGTGCAGGAAGAAGAGGGCAGAATATTCTAACTCAACTTCTCAAATGTGTTTTCCCTACAATTATTTTATTACGTGGAGAAAAACAGAGGAGTAACCTCTATCCCAGACCACTTTCTTTTTTCCAACATAAAAATGTGTTTTAAACATGCATTTTTAAACAGGAACATCTCTCATGTCGATGACTTTTGCATAATTATATAATGCAATGTGGCCAGTGAAAGAGGTTAGGAATTTAAACTAATAACTAATTAATAACTTTATTATTCTTGCAGTAGATTTCAGAGTATAAGAAATTGCATCTCAACAGAGAAGACAAACTAGCTTTTAATTTTAAATACAATGCAAATTCCTAGTGATCAGTGGATAAATTATATGTAAGACCACTAATATTTTTAAACTTAGATAATTTAAAGCCTTTTCAGTGATTCCTTTAATGTGTTCAAAAACTGTATTAGCCTTCATTACTGTGAACTGTGGGAGAAATGCAGCCCAAAATGTTTCACAGAAAATTCTGAAATAAAAAAAAAACAAAGAACCCCACATGTTTTTGCCATGGGTATTTTTATTTTGTGATAAGAAAAGATGGGCTAAAGCAGATAGGACAGTTCCAAGTACTGGCTGTATTATGCAATGATCCTTGTGACAGGTAGAGAAGACCTTATATTGAGTGATGCTGGGATGCATCATCTCCTGCCATGCTTGGAATGAACGTGTGTGCTGGTATCTATCAGTAAAAACATGCCCTCCCTGCTTTCCTTCTGTCCTCCCACTTTTAATTTGTCTCAGGAGTCAGAGATGGCCAGGCAACTTCAGGGAATCACATTACAAGCTATGCAATGCAGTATTGCTCACTGCCACATATGCTAACCTGCTCTATTTTACTTCATTTAACAATCCCTTCAGCCTCTTTGAAATAAGGGCAGGATGTGCTCTGCACTGGCCACAGGCCTAAAGGCTGAGACAAGAAATGAATGTGTTCTTCCATGCACATCTCCAGTGTCAGGATTAGCACCAAACCAGCTCTGGCTGTTCAGAGCCGTCTGTGACTCTCCATCCAGGGCAGGGCCCACAGTTATTTTGTTGTTGCAACTTTCTTTATCAGGGTCCTAGCAACGTGCAGTACAGTGAACTGAAAAGTGGAGAGGGAGTTGGGCACTTGACAATGCACAGAGGACATCCATGAGAGGACAGGGACTCACTGCAGGGCATGTGTGTGTGACTCTCACTACAAAGGCAAATACCCAGAGGAAGGGGGAAAAATGGGCTGAGGACCTGTAGTCATGTGCTGCATCACATTTGTGATGTGAGTGAAGCACGGAGTTAGTCACCATTATTTTGGACCTGTCAGAGGTATTTTGAGTGAAAGGTGTTCATTATATCCAAATATCTGTACCTGGTTAGCTGGGCTTACCCTTTAATGCCTGTCAGCGTGTAAGAACTACCCGAAGCTCTGATTAAAAAGAGGTTTTGTTTTGCTCATAAAACCTCTTGCCTTTTATGAAGGGGTAAGCAAACACTTAAGCTATTTCCTGAGTAAGATTGGTATCCTGAAGTGGAACCAAAACAGCTGAATGTTACAATAGGGAACTAAGAACCTTCATGCTCTTTTTCTTTTTTTTTTTTTTTTTTTTTTGCTTTTTTAGTTTATTCTGCTCTCTATATCTTGCAAATCCTGTAAAGATCTGTTGGATTCATGGGAGGATGTATTACCAATTAATGATCTTCTTTTTTGGAAGGGAGATTTGTTAGCAGGAAATTCTTGCAGCTCTCAGATGATCACCAGCTGTTCAAATTCATTTTGTAGTCTAATTATACAGGATAACCAAAAATGCTGGTCTCTCCAAAGAATAATTTTCACTAAGAACAAAAGTGTGTTCTTCAGCTGATATTGCAGTCTTATGGCTTAGTCTTAGGGCTATGATTCCTCTCCTAAAAAAGACAGGGCAAAGGTTCTCATAGAGGTACTTGGATAATGTGATTTCAGATGATGCTGTCAGACCTAAAATTTCTATTTATCACTGAATTTTTCATCCACACTTGCATTAAAGAATTGACAAATAATAATATAAATCAAGTAGGTTGATAAAACACATTTCTTCTCTTTTTTTTTTTTTCATTTTCTGTATTCAATATAGTTGGTAGCATTGTGGCAAAATTATTTTGAGTTCAGCTTTGATGCTTTAAGTTTTCAGTTCTAGCATGCCTGCCCTCAGCTTTCTATAGTCGGGCTGTCAGTGTCAAACTGCTGCTGCAGCCTTTCATAAAAACAGGAAAAGTTTATAAGAATGAGATATTTTGGGTTCTGCCAAGTTTTGGGTTGATCACATGATAAACAAAAATGTGATTTTTAATTAATCTAACCAATGCTTCCAGACATGCTTTTCTTCAGAGCATCAGGCTGTGCTTGACGTATCTTTTACTCAAGTAAAAGTTTTTTGTTGGCCAATTCATGTGAGATGTACTCAACTTTTCCAGCTTTTCCATAAGAATTCAAGCAAGTTCAGCTGTAAACTTTTCTCCATATTCAGCTGTGACTAGAAAGCATACGTGAGCTGAAGAATATGTTTAAATGGCCAGCTTTATATTACAAGAATGGTATTAATATTTTAACATTCTGGAGAAGAAACCAGATATTAATGTCACCCAAAGGCATTACTAAAATTGCTCTCTTTTTGGATTTCAAGATTACCATCTGTGTAGCATCAGAAACAGATGTTCTTTTCACCAGAAAAATGTACGTGAAAGCAAGGACAATATGCTTGTATGGGCTATTGAATGTAAAGAGTGTTATAGAAGTAATGGAAGAACAGATAGCAAAGAAGACAATATGTTTTTTTGTAAGGGGATCTAAAGAAACTATTATTCTCCCAGCTAAAACAGAAGCTTCAGTGGCGGAGATTTTCTCAAATGGATTAACTGATAAAGTGGTCCCATTTTATGAAAAACAGAATTTTGAATTTCACAGTTTTCCTGCTTTCTGTTTCTTTAGTTTTGCCTTAATTCATAAAACGCCTGTAAACTTTCTGTACTTTGTAAGTTAAATGAAAAATTCTGGGGAACAGATCCTAAAAATGGATGACTATAAAATTAAAGACAGTTTTCAGAATGTTTCAGAGATTGTTTATTCTTATAGCTCTGTTAAATGGTATGATAATATGTAACAAATTAGAGTAATTTGATTTTGTTTTGTCAGCTTTGTGCAGTGATATCTTTATCTTTGATTTGCAATCAAGGTTTCTCTTATAAAAAGCTGACATTGGCTTGCACAAGTTTTCCTGATTTCAATGAGTTTAATTAATGGATTCTTTCCCCTCTCTTTTCTTTTCAGCATGAATTTATTAATGCAGCTAACATTTTTTAAACCCTTGTACCCCCTCCTCATGCCTTCGCAGGTTACAGAATGGCCAGTAGGAAACCAGGGTTTGCTGTATGACCGAAACTGGATGGTTGTAAACCAGAATGGAGTCTGCATGACTCAGAAGCAGGAGCCAAGGCTGTGTCTTGTGAATCCCTCAATTGATCTGAAGCAAAAAATTATGGTCATTCAGGCAGAAGGTTAGTAAACAATATCCTTTCCTTCCCTTCTTTTTTGTGTCAGACTTCTAGGCAGGGACACCTGCACGCACCCACCAAACTACTGAATGCTGTGCCTGCTTTCTTGTGGCTTCCTTGGGACTTCAGGGACAAGTTCTGTGCCAGCCGTGGGCAATGAAAGCCCAACCTGTCATATGCAGCTCTGGGGGGGTTCCTAATTTATTACTGGGGTAGGCAGGGGGTAGATAGTGACTCCCTATGTGCAATCATAAAGTGGATGCTCCAGGATGGAGAAAGGAGCAGACAGATGTGGAAATTTACTGACTAGTGTCTCTCCATAGCATGAAGTCCCATAGCCTGAGGGCATTGTTATTGCTGCAAAGGTGAAGGAATAGAAGTCTAACATTAAACACCCTGGCCAAAAACCTTCCCATTTTGCATCTCTCTTCCTCCTTCCATCTGTGGGATTAGAGGAGTAGAGTCTTCAGTGGAAATTAGTATGAATTACAATAAGGACCAGACATTATTTAACGCAGTTAAATACTTGGACCAGCAGGCAAGTATTTCATGATGTTTGAGCTTCCTGGGAATTATCAAAATCCTTTTTATTCTCTGCTGAGGGGAAAAAAAAGAAAAAAAAATTATGTAAAGTGTTACAGAAAGCCCTTTGCTACTCAGGGGTGAAAATTATTTATTTTCATAACAGTGCCATTGGCGCTGAGCTCTGGAACAGGTTTGTATTCCACAAAAGTCATTAATAATGCTGAGTTTGCATGTGTCTGAATGGTGTTCATCATTTCCCTGAGGTCCAACATTTACTCAGCCTGTGTGTCTTAACCATTAATAATACATGTGCCCACATTTTCAGCAGCTAGAGCAAAACAAGGGAACCTATCTTCAGATTTTTCACCCTTTATTAGAAATCCATACGAGTGAATCTGTAACTACAGTCTCCTTTCTGTGTGTACAGTAGAGCTGTAGACCTCTGCAACTTTCTGAGCACTCTCCATAGAGTTTAATCTGACTCATTGATTCTTTTTGTCCAAAATAGGTTTCTCAAAGGTACATTTGGATACTTCCACTAATCATGTGCTACTTTCTGAGTTTCCAGTCCCAAACACAATCTACTCTCCTCTTAGGGATTCCAGACGTGCTCACTGGCACACACACGGCTGCTTTCCCCTCTCTCCTCCATACTATTTCTTTGAAAATCTATCATTAATTCGTTTCAATTTAATGTGGAGCACCTTACACCTCAAATTGTTGTAGTACAGTTGCACAGACAGACTTCTCCCACAACTTTTAAATTATCAAGTGCTTCAGAACTAATTATTTCTAGAAATTTATTTCCTTACCATCTCTCTTCCTTTCTGACCGTTCTGAGTCTGTTGGTTTTTTTTCCTTGCTAGCACTCGTTCAGACAAATGCATAGCCATTAGTATTTTCACCTGTCAATAACACCTGTACTGGCATACTTCAGGGAGTCAGGAAGAGGTTTTCCCAGACAAAAATGACAGTCAAGGTACCCACTTCACACTGAGATTTACAATCTCTTGCCACAGTTAGTTCCAGGGTGAAATTTGCCTTTAAATTCTTCATTTTGTGTCATTTTTGGAGTTTTCACTGTCATTTGCCTTCCTTTTGATGACAGTGAGAACCATTTCCACACAGACATGATTGTCCAAGTCTACTGATCATTTTTCTGCCTAAAAGTAATTGATCAGTGTGCTCTTAACAGGAATGTCATTGCCATTTATTTACAGCCTGCTTTGGTACAGCCAGTGTGTAAGAATAGAGTCATTTTATTCTTGGTATAATGACTCTAGATACCAAAATCCTAGCCTGTGATGTGGTCTAGGACCTCTTTTATTGTAGTCCTGCCATTTTTTACTCTCATGGTGTTCTTGCAACCTGTGGCATTTTTTAAAATTCTTGACAGTGAGGTAATGGCTCTCTTTTCCTTGGGGAGTCTATTCCAGAGCTTACTGCTCCTAAGATGGCACAGTGATGGGAGCACATACAAACCAGCAGGGTAAGGCTGAGCAGATAAATCTGTAAGAAGTTGTTCCAATATTTATTTTTTCTTTCCTCTTACCTGCATTCTAAATGTGTGATTTGTTTGTTGGTGTTAAATTTTTTATTTTTTCTTTCATCCCTTCACAAACACGGGTCAGTGTTATATCTCCCACCTAAATAATTTCACGACAGACAAATTTAAGTTAATAAATTGACTGTTTGCTTGAAAATCCCTTGTTAATCCCTGCTGCTTTTGTCACCACTCTCACCAGCCCGTCCGTAGTTGGCTGCAAATATAAGCCCTGGAGCTGAATGCCTCCTGTGAAGCTGGAGCAGTGCTCCATGTGGTGGGGAGCAGTGGAACTTGGAGCCAGGCTGTTCTGCAGCTCAGAGCCTGCACTGGCCTGTGTCGGTGGCTGATGTTATTTCAGATCCGTAGCTCTTGCCCTGCTGACTAACAGCTTCCTCCAGGTCTCTTCCTGCTTTGCTCCTTCATGAGTTATTTGTCGCATGGAATGCCACCCACCCAAGCCGCCTTTCCTCAGCCACAGCAGCATGCATCTTTCCAAGATGAGTTTTGTTTCTTCCATCTCTGCTCCCGCTGCGCTCACAGTTGCCATGCTGAGTTTCTCTGTTCTCTCCATTTCCACAATCCCCTGGCTCTGGTGAATGTGCAGGCCCAGCGGCTCCCGGCTGACTGGGACCAGTGCATCCAGCCGGCTGCCTCCCGGTGCTGCTCTGCCAGGAGCTGTAACCACTGTGTTTTCTCTGCCAGCTCCGCTGCTACCTGTGCTTTTCTCACTGTCAGAGCAGGCTGTGGCACACATCTCCACCCAGAGCGCGCTTTGCTGGCTGGAGGCGCTTCTCTCCTTTGGAGAGAGCCTGAGGCAACCCTGCTGCTGGAATAGGTGCCTCTGGTAAGTGCCTAAAGCCGAGCGGGGCTAATCCCACATAGCTGGAGTACACAGCATTTTTTGAGAGCATTTTGCTGTTACACTGTTAGATATGGGTGAAGACTTTATCTGTGCCACTTTTGAAACATAATGAGCCTGTTCTCTCTTCCCCTCCAGGCACATGCTTTCCTCTCCCTCTAGAACTTTTCATTAGTGAAAAATTTGTTTATGGCTATTTTATTTCAATGTGGCTTAATATTCTCTGTCTTCTCTGTCCAAGAACAATCTGTCAGCATGATTTAGTGTGACAGTAACTACTTTGACGCCTTTTGCTGAATCCTCTATGTGCTGGGACACCCTTTCAGGGTTGTTCTTTAACATGTTGTGTGCCTCTGTAGCCCATCTAACCGCCAGCTGTGGATGGGCAGAACCTGCTGTCCGACCAACCCAGCTGTGCAATCCTGCCGCCACTGTGGGTAGCAAGGATGGCAGAGTGAGGCTCTACACAAGCCCAAAGCTGCCTGATGGCTTAGGATTTTTCCCTGGCATGCCTGCAGGATTAGTTGACTTGCATGGCAGCTGTGGAACTCCAGGTATTTCCCAGATCCCTGACGAAGGGGTTAAGTGAGAGCAGAGGGAGAGGAAGGGCTTGTGCCTGCTCTCTCACTGGCTGTGCTTTTATTCAGCAGAGGGAGCGAAATTTTAATTTTGAGGAGCTGTATCTATTAATTTTGTCAGAATTATTTTCTTAGGCTATGCGATCGTTAACAGGCATTTCCTGTTTTGTTTAATGTTAAGAGTGTAACAAAGCCTTGCTATTGCAGAACCCACTTTGAGAAAATGAGTGTACCTAACTCTAAATCTGCCCCCATGGAGAAAAACAGCTTCTTGTGTCTTGACTGATGTTCAGTGGTTTGGCTCCCAGTAACTTAAAGGTGGTCTGGAGCAAGTGCCTTTATTTCCAGAAATCCTATTACTTGAGTGAGAATCGAGAGAAATATCCTTGTCCTCCTCCATCAAATACGTGGGAGCGCAGATAACATTGCACTTGTTCCTGACCTACACAAATCTGTAGCCAAACAGAATTTGGCTGAGAATACACTTCTGGAAAAGACTAATTTCTCTCTTTCCATTTTAGCTAACAATCAGCATTACTCTGGCAAGTTGGGCATTAGTTTGCCACTGCACAGTGGGAGAAATTCTGAGTGTTGAGGAGGCACTTTAAAATATTGGAGTAGAAAGATGCTAGCAAAACTGAGCAGCTAATTGCAGTTTATGGAGTTTATTGTGCCTTCAAATAGTCATGTGTTACTGCCAATAAAAATAATGGGAATTAAGTGCATACACTGATGAAAGAATATACATGAATAGTTTATATTTCAGTCTATTGAAATAACAGATATCTAATTTTCCTCATTGACTGAAAATAGGAGCTATAACGATAAGATTTTTTTTATATTAATACTGTGAGCACATCTGTGAATTTTATTATCAAGCAAATGACCATGGAGAATGACAGCTTTTACATTTTAGTAACTGGCAATATTCTACTTTATTTTTTTGCCTTAAAGATAGAATAAAATTGTAATTAACAACATTTAACTGACCTAAACATCACTGTAAAATGTGTACTGTTCAATAAAAATGTGATACACTTACTGGTTTATAAAAGCAGGGCTTTTTAAAGCCCTGAAATTCTATTTTAAGAACTTTTGTGAGCATGCCTTTCTTAGAAAGTATTTGAAAGATATAACAGTTAAGAGTACATGCAGGATGAAATATTTCACTCTTCTTTTCCAGAAGGAATGATGCTAATGTTTAATTGTTTCAAAGTCCAACAGCATTAGTCTAGTCGATAAGATTGGCTTCTTTTTCAGGTTGTTCCAGGGTAGCTCAAAGCATTTATTACATGCATTATTTTTCTGAGTGAACCTAACTTTTCCTGCTCTGTCTTCTCTTACGAAGTGTACTAACATAATTAACCAAAGAAGTAGACCACTTTCTATTTTGTAAAACATGCATGAAACAGAGTTGATGGTCATGTTATAATGAATCTGAACTACATTTCATTACTCTTAAGAAGAAGATAAACCAACTTGATTTCACTGTATCACAGAGCTGGTAGAGCTTGATTCTTATTTGGTTTACAATATTATATAATATCAAAATGTGTGGTTATAATTCTGGGAAATGGGGGGTCAGAGTCTTGGTTAGTATGTGTTGCAGTATAATGGAAAAGCTAGATTCATTGCAGCCACACAGCAAAATACTTGGTTCTTCATTTAAGATTATTGTTTTCAACTAACAGAAAGAAAAGTAGTACAGCTTTTCTTTTTGGTTCTAGTAAACTACAGTACCCTTCCCATCTCTTTGGCTCATTGTGTTCAAGATGAGAAAAATGTTGGAGAAGTTGTTAACATAGATCATTACCAGGGAATCCTCAGCTGGTTTAAACTTGGAGATGAATAGATGGAAATCATTCTCTCATTCACAGTTTTCCATACATTTTGTCTTCAAATTATTGTAGTTTTATCTTACAGTATATTTCTTTTTTTTAAACAGAATTCTTTTTTTGAACAGTGCTTCTTTTT
This sequence comes from Pachycephala philippinensis, assembly GCA_013397055.1. Classification (NCBI taxonomy): domain Eukaryota; kingdom Metazoa; phylum Chordata; class Aves; order Passeriformes; genus Pachycephala; species Pachycephala philippinensis. Next base: position 309,819 of record VWZT01001078.1, read on the forward strand.
TTCTTCCCCCCTCCTCCATCTTTCATCTTTCAGATCACTCAATCCCTCTACTCCAAAAAACCCCAACATGACAGTGTTTAACATCATCTCCTGGTTAGAGGGACCATCCTTTCAACAGAAACCATGGCTGAGGCAATAATTCTGTGCCAGTTCCCTTGCCTGAGATAAACAGAGAATGAAGTTACTCAAAGCTGATATTGTATATTTCTTAACATGATTTGAGTACCAAGGTCATCTGCAGCCTTTGCGCTTTGTTTTATCATTTGGAGCCACCTGCAGGCAGAGAATATAATTCTAGCAAAAAGAAAAAGGATTTTTTTTATTTGCTGTTTGTGAGGCTGCTGTGCTTGTGAACAAGAGGAAAAATAAGAACTTTTTCCACGACCCTATGATTCTTCATAATTTTTTTATTTAAATATGGCTTGTTCTCTGCCCATCCAGGCATGGACCCCATATCTGTGTCACTAGAAGACAATACTGGAAAAGAGGCTGTGATCTGTGAGAGTAAAGTCTGTTCTCACAGGTAAGTGAGAGCAGAGAGGTACTGAAGCTGAAAATCACTGTAGTGACACTCAGGATGTGAACAGATGTGTACACAGACAGAAGCCCTTGAAAAAATGGTGGAAAGCAATGAATGACTTAGTGGACTAGGAGAGTGGCCCTATTTAAGTAAGTAATTTGACATGCCCCACATCTGATAGAAAACAGTAAAAAAAATTTAAAAATTAAAAAGGAGTGGAAGGACGGTGCAATAAAATGATGTAGCACTCACTGGAATGAGTGAGATCTTTTTTTTCACTTGCTCCAAGCATGAGAAAAGGAGGTGGTGTGCCCAATTACTTCCAAATGCCAATTGGAGGTCTCAGCAGGACTTGAATTTAGTTCCCTCATTTAATAGTAATGATGCTAGCAACGTTCCCCATTCCATACTGCATGGATTTAAAATTGCTAGAACCTTCTAAAGGTATAAATAGCTTTCCATATTTACAACCCTTTTTAATTTTGTTTTGACCACCCATGTTGTTCAGTGTCCCCTTAATAATCTTGGGATGACTGCAGGTGTGTAAATTAAATAACATTAATTCTAATCAAGAGACATACCACTTCAGTGAATATAACATTATGAATAAATTTATTTCCTATCCGTAAACTTAAGTGTTTATCCATCATATTTTCTAAGAACTTCCCCCGGTCTCATTAAGTTTCCTGAGTGGCACTGTGTCAAGTGCCTTCCTAAAGTACACTTGCATTATCTACTATGTTTCTTTTCAATGAGTCTCTTGGCAAGTCCAACTAAAAGAGCCACTTAAAGATTTATGTTGTCCTTTAACCAAGGTATACTAATTCTTTGTAACCCTCTACATTTGCTTCTCTGAGTAACACATAAACAAACCAGCAGAAGACCTGGCAATTTCCCCACGGAGCCATGCAGAAAATTATCTTCTCCTTCTTTTCTACTAGCTATTCAGATGATAAAGAGGATCTTTTCCTCGGAAGTGTATTTTCCTCAGGTAGTGGAATTCACCCAAGAGTCATTTGTTTTAACCATCTGTCCCACTTCCCTTAGTGTTGACTCATCCCTAGCCTCCCCATGGTAAGCCCATCTATTACAGGCTGTAAAATAGCCTGGGTTATCTTACTCTCTGTGTGCATAAAATTTGTTACCATACTATTTATTGTAGCTTCTCTTTCATATAACTGACTGTGTCATTTTTATTGTATCAAATCGGAAGTTTTCGTGGAAAACTTCTTAGAGTTCTGAGAAGGAAGGAAAGGACAGAATGAATAAGAAAGGGAATGTGAAGGCAAGTTGCACAGAGTGGACTGTGACTAGCAAATAAACAAGACAGGAAGTAAGGCAGATGAGTGAGCAACATTGATGAGGCTCTGAAACTGCGCAGAGATCCAATAGCAATTGATGCCAGTTTCCAGTGTTTCAGCAGAGGAGCCTCCAGGGTGGAAAATAATGAGGAAAGCAGTGCTTTGCAGTAGGACAGGAGGGGATTTGTCGTCTGGGGTCTTTTCTGCAAAGTGTCTAAGGTGAGCAGTGAGACCAAAAGCCTTTGTTAAAAGGTTTTTATTAGAAAGAAACCCCTAATGAAGGCATTTTCTATGTATTAATTCTGTGCTCTGATGCTGTTATTTCATCCAGTTCTGCTGGCTTACTCTGAATTTAGACTGAGATACCTGAGAAAAGTACATGATGTAGAATCTGCAAGCAGTCGTGTGAGGAAGTTTAATTTCGCAGAAGCCACGAAAGTTTAATGAGCCCGAATTTTCCTTCTGAAGCAATTCATCAGCATTAGCCTTCATCCCAGCAGGGGCTGCCCATCAGCAGGTGCTGCTCACATCACAGGGACATGGCTTTCTGGTACAATATCTAGCAGTGGAGAGATGAAAGTTGAAGCTAATGTTGATAAGGTTATTGAGGTTGTAGAAGACCCTAAATGCTCGAGGTTGCTGCTCTACTGAAATAGGCAGGGGCACAGCCTCCTCTCTGACAGGCTGCAATATCAAAGAGATCAAGGGAAGTGTAGCAGTGGTAGAAAACAAAGGTGTCATTAAGAACAAGGGGAACTGAGCCCCTTGTGTGTATTATATCCCTTGGGATCAATATTCAGACTTCATTTCTCCTTGTTTCTTGTTCTGTAAATTACCCTGCTAGGGGAACCAGTTGTAACACCGTGAAGGTAAATGACATAATAGAAAGATGAGTGGGAAACTCAAGGCAAACAGCAAGTGAAATCAGAGAGAAATAAGCTCTCCTTTATAAATTGCCTGACATGTACCAAATGAAATGTAATGCTGACAGATGTAAAGTTATACTCCACAAAAATAAACACAAGCAGAAAACAAGTAGAATTGAGCTACAACAGAATGACTTTGACTAAGACCTTGAAGAGATGATGGTACTTGCTCAGAAAATGGTCTGACAATAAGGGAAAGCAATTCAAAAACACGGGAGTCTTGGAATACAAAAAGTACACAGTGACATTTGATGAAATACCAAGAATGGTGTGAGTCTCTAACTCAGCCACTGTGACTCAAAACAATAAGTATATAAAAAGAGGGCAAAATTTTATTCCTGATTTATACAATATTAATCTCCAACAGGCTGCTAGAGGCAATTGGCTCAGGAGATACTTTAAACACCCCTATACCTCTATGAAAGTGGGAAAAAATATTGGAGGAATTTGTTTCACCTGCACTGTTGCCGTGGAAGATTCATGTGTTCTCATTAGCAGCCTTCTCCCCAACACAGCGGGCAAGGGCACAGTTCAGACTGTGAAGTCTCATGAGGACACTCACCTTTTGGCCTCTTTCCTGATACAGTGCCTGCATCTCATACTCATACCAGAACACCATTTCAGTCCTGGGGCATCACTGGCTAGATGCAGCTGTGGTTGACATCTGTCCAGTCTCAAAGTGGGTAGAGGGATTCAGACCTGCACCATAACTCAAAATTCAGAACGAGCGCTGAAGAGATACCTGATCCTTGCAGGATTATAAAATCTCCTTGATTTCACTTGTGCTGGCATTCTACCTGTGTAATTCAGTTGAACCCTACAGAGATTTCATAAAGCCAAATCACTTCCTCTCAATCCTGGGGCTTAGCACCTTTTGCTGTGAATAGTGTTTCCTTGTTTCACAAAGCAGATAGTTTCCATGCAGATCACCTTCTTTGGCTGGATAGGAAAATAAGGTAAGCATAGGAACACACTTACTTCACTTTCCTTGCTACAGGAATCCTCCCTCGATCAGCATAAGAATTCACATTCCACTTACATTTAAAGTTAGGTATCAGTCAAATCTCCTTTTGTAGTCGAGAGAGTTGAACATTCCCATACTGAGAGTCATCCCATCCTGAGGTCTAATATAGATGAGAACTACCTACTTTTTTCCATTATCTGTGAGCGAAACCCAGACAACTGATTTAAACTAGATGCCTGGATTTTGGAAGATTGGCATTAAGTTTACTCAGGGCTGAGGAATCTCATGTCAAATAGGGTCAATTTCCTGTGGACTGATCTGTGGCCTTCTTGGATGGAGAGAGGTGATTTCAAAATCCCTCTAGGAAAGATTACATCCAGATAAAGAAGGCAATTCTATTGCCAGCTTGCATAATGCACTAGACATTTTACAAGTAATGGAAATCATCTTCAGAGAGATACTTGGCCTCTGTTAGTGGAGCCATGTTTTAATGTGGAATGTCTGTACTAACATGAATTAAATTAGGGAGGTAACATCCTTGTACCTGATGGGATCATTAAAAATTGCACACAGTGGAGCAATCTTAAATTGAATTCAGACCATTCCTCTCTGTTTTAGTAAAAAGTACAGACCAGGGTGTGACTTTTTCATAATACTGTATTGTAATATTGTTATATGGGCAACCACTTACATGGAGTCAGTGTCTTCAGCATTATGATTATTTAATCCTTCATTCCACAGTAATTTTCTGTACTAAACTAAATTAATCTTGCGAAAGTTGACTTCAAGAGGAACAGAGTAAAGTTGAGGAAATGGGGAGTCAGAGTCATGCAGAGCTTCACACCAGAAATTCATCAGACAATACGGATACTGTATTTTGTATTGAAGGAAGCAGAATAAACATCTTCACAATTTGACTTCTGTTTTGCAAATTAATGTTTGGGCAATCAAATTTAAACTCCCTCCCTTCTTGCAATAGGGTAAAAACGTATGACTGTGGAGAGAGGATTGCTGGCTGGCTCTCTGTGTTTCTGGGTCGTCCATGTCGCTTGATAAGACAAAGTTCAGACATGAAAAGCAAGTCACATCAGAAAAATACAAAAGGTATGTTGTCATTCTTAAAAATATTTGTGATTCCTCATGCAAACATCAGGCTCATGGACTTCATACTGAGTATATAGGTACCCTGATAAAGGCTGAAAGAGTTATCCAGCATTGATCTAGTAGTTATGTTTATACCCAAACTGACTTTTTGCTGCCCTTCTACTTGTTAAATTTGGTGAAAATGCACAGATACATCAGTATGGGGGGAGTTATCATCATGACCATTATTTTGTCTGGAACTCAAAGACCATTTGGAAAAATGATTGTGAAAAACCTAAGAATCAAATGATTTATTCAGAGACTAAATTTCATTGTAAAAATAATTGAAAGGGCAGTGAAACTGAAAGAGGATTGAAAATGCCTAGATATTGCTCTTGTAAATTGATTTACAAATTTGGTAAAATCTCAACTCTATCTCAGTTTCTAACTTCATTGCATTATTACCATTTACAGGTTTGAGGGCATTCTTGGAATATTTCATAGTGTCTGAAACCAAATGAATAAACTAGTAATGAGAATGAGTAAGAGGTTAAAGGAAAGATGAGGTGAAATTACTAATTTTTATGATCATTTTAGAACGTTGGGTTGATTTTTTTAGGTCTGACACCTGCTACAAATATCTCACTCTCTCTTGTGAATGAAGCACAATACCTCCTGATAAATGTAGCAAGCATTCTGCAGCTGAAAGAACACATTTCTGCAAGGTAAGTGCTTCTGTCTCCAAATGTGTCTCAGTGATCTCGGATTCCAGAATCTTGCCATAAGATGCCAATGTAGGTGTTTTATGTGGAAATTTAGAGATAGCAACTTTTCAACATTCAACAAACATATAGCTACTAAACTGCTATAATTAATAATTATTTTATGATTTCTGAAAATTTGGATTAAATGCATGAGCATAATCTGTCTACCAATCATCTTTAGGAAAATTTAAATGAAATTTTTTTGTCAAATGGTTTGGTGGAAAGATATTATTGAGAACCAGCCAAGTTCTAGGTTTTCCCAACATAAATCATCTGGCAGGTAAAAATACAAAGTGTTACTACTGGCTGAACTATTTCACTCCCATGGGAACGATTAAGATTTAGAGTAAATATGCACAACAGAAATAATTTCAAAGTATCTTCAGGACTGGAATAATTTTATTTTTTAATTGAATTTGGCTTTACTTATAGAAAAGTGGGAGATAGAAGCAGCAACTGAAACAATGAGCCAGCCCACAGTTGAAAGATAACAAACCCATTACCAACCAAATTTTCATATACTGACCATAGGAAATTATTGTTCCTTGAATATAACTAGGAAAGGTTCAAATTCCACAGAAAATCTTCCCTCAAGGCCTCCTTTATAGCTGTGCATCCCACAGCCCCAGCATTTTCCTGTCTCACAAAATTTCTCTCTTGCCTTTTCCTGGAGTCGTCTTCTCCCCTCTTAGTCACCCACCAAACATGTCCCCTTTGTTGAAAATTCGTGCTTTGAGTCGTAGAGGAATATCTATCTATCTGTCTATCTATCTATACATCTATACATCTATAAATATATATATATATATATATGTATCTATGTATCTACAACACTGCAGCAGGATATGTATATAGCTTCAGGATTTAAAACCACTGACTGAATGAAGCATCTCTAGGACCACTGGAGCTTGCATCGTCTGAGGGTTTTCCTTCTTTAGGAGGAGACAGTTGGGCAGTTTTAGAATATCACGGGAAATGTACATAGAAAAGGTTTGAATCAATCCATCTCTCGGTGTTTTACTGCCCTTTCTCAGTGACAGTTAATGCCTTCTTGTGAGGCTTGACTGGCTGAGTTACAACTCCTTGGGAGGGCACTTCTTGCAGACATCCCTTACTCAGACTGGGCTTTTTCCATGGTGAGACTCAGTGAGGAACCTTCCAGATATGGGATTTGAGTGCAAAGATGAAGGGTAAGAAGCAGCAAGGATGAAGGAGAACAAGGAACTTCAGTAAAACATTCAACATCAGATGATCCATATCTTCCAGCACAACTAGGCTTGTAATCTCCCTTTCCTCAAAGGAAACTCCAGATGTGACCAGAGCTGCAATGACGACTGAAAAGCATCTTGCTTCCCACTCTGTAGCATGAATTGGATGTGTCCTCCCTTCCATACATTTTGCCATGCAGTGCCTTCTCCGGGTGCTGGAGAAATGAATTCAGATATCCTCATTCTGCAGTGTTTCTAAATCATGGTGTATGAGCTTTCCAAATACTGAAATATCCAAAATAGTTGTACTATGTACTTTCAAGAATTGTACTTATGGGTCTTTATTAAATACTGGAGGGTTTTTAGAAAGTATTATTTAGCTTCTTGGTATGTGGGTTTGTTTTTGCCTAATGGAAACCTGCTAAGTTTTGTAAAACAATTTCAGTTTTCAATTAGGTTTTCATAATTTCTCTTTGTATCTTCCGTAAGTAAAAACTAGTCTTCAAGTTTGCACTTGGCTCTTGAGAGGTGATTTAAAACAGAAACAGCAATTCAATTAAAATTAGAATGCAGTGTTCTGTTGGAGAGCTACATGTGCCTGCAGACATTAGTCTCTCTGGTGTTTCCATTACAGGTCACCTCCATGAAAACCCTTATGGCCTGGCCTAATGCTCAAATGTTCTTGTTAGAAATATAACCCTGAAGATATAAATATTCACTTTCAAGTTTGCCTGTTAAATATAGGTAATGCATTCGTCATCACAGAGCCTACTGCTGTGAAAATCCAAAGCACCTAGGCTGACTTTGGCACATTACACAGATTTTCAAAACAGGTCCATGTTGAGATTTGCAGGATGAAGGTACCTGCCACTCCATCCAACCAATACATGTTTTGTGGGAGGAGGAATAAAGGGAATTTGCTCAGCTACATGTTGCCAAGTAATTATAAGCATTTCTGAGGGCTGGGGGAGGTGCAAAAGAGGTGAGGTCTTCTGGACCTGAGCCTGAGCAGGATGAAGGCAGAGACTAGGGGCAGGGGCACTGCAGTCTTTGAGTTCCGCAGAAAAGGGGAGATTAGTAGAAATTTGAAGCAGTTTTCAGCAGCTGTCTCAGGACACTGCAGGCCCAGGTCTGAGCTTACTGGGGCTTTTGATGCCCCCACCAGTGGGGTGGCAGGCACTTACATTTTGCAAAACACATTCAAAACTGGAGGCTACCCAGCAGCCAAGCTCCAAGAGCCCACAGCAAAGCTGGGAAGCACAGCAGCAGAATTGAACGTGTTCACAAGTAACTGCTGTGCTCCTCCTTGTTGGTGTGAGCACTGGCATAATCTACGCTTCCTGTTGGCTCCCACCTCCTGCACTCATCACAAATTGTGTCTCAGCCATGGGATTGCATGTGGGATCTTGAGGGAAAACCTTTGGCCTTGCAGCTTCCCATCCCACCTTCTACCCCCAGGCTGCTGGAGCCCTTGTGAACACCAGGGGCTCGGTGAAGCTGGGCTTCTGTGGTTTGACTGGAAGTCTGCACAGGCAGTTTATCTTTATGCACTTTTGTCTGCTAGAGAAGATCATCCAGACTATTTTAAATAAAACCAAGCTCTTTTTTTTTACCTAACAGGCCTCTTCTGCCAAGACTGCTTGATGTGAACTTTCCCCTGTACTTAGTTTTTGCATGTTTTTTCTCTTTTTAACTAAAATACATTTTAAACTGTATGGCCTTACTTCTTTTTCTTTGGGATAGAAACGCCTCTCCTCACTGCTTACCCAGGTTTCTGCCTCTGCTATAGGATTTCATATCCCAAAGTTGTCAGACTAAAGTTGATGGAGTATCAAAAACTCTTCGTGTCCTTAATAGCTAATGCAAAAAGAAGTGTTCTTCTTCACTAACAATGACACTGAGAGAACCCTCTTGCAAATTTTACAGTGTCTTATTTTTTTTCTCCGGTACTGTTCAAATTCTCCTTTAGAAGAAGAGTGAAGAATGACAATTCAAAGATGCAGCAAGATTTCTGATATTTGTATGCAGTCTGCTTCTCTTTCTGTCTCATATACATTCTCCACACTGACACAAATCTACACTCTGGCAGTTCAAATGCTTGTAAAGAGGAGGAGATATCACCACACAGAGATTAATTTTTTTTACAACACCTATCGTTTGGTGCAATCTGCTGCCTCCCAAAGGCAAATAATAATAATATGAGGGATATAGTCTCTCATAAAATTATTTTACTGGCCTTTTTCACCTTCAGCAACTGTTGGTTTTGTCCCTTCTGACACTGCAGCATGTGCAGAATAAATTTTATTTGCCTCTGGTTCTAGAAGCTTCTATTTCTACAACATTTAACAAGTTAAATGATTACTAACTTAAAAGATCTTTTTATTTGTTACCATTAGCCCTGCATATGATAACAAATTGGGAATTTTCTCATATGCATGGTTCACCTGTCTACATGTTTTCATACCTACAGTTCCAGGTTACACCTCTGAAGAAGCCACCTGGAGGGTTACATATTATAGTTGAGAGGTTACAAATTATAGTTAAATACCTTGTGCCAATTCCATAGCCTTTGTAATAAAACTTGGTCCAGGTTATTCTGGAGAAGCATTTGCTTAATCACATGAGCCACCAGATCCTTACAGCACAAACATCTAATGCAAAACCAGTTAATAATTTTATTTTTTCTTTATCTTTGTCAACTCTGTGAGACAGATTGAAGGAGCCATTGGAAATAGAGGAATTAATCCGACGTTTCCGTGCCAACATTGTCATCAGTGCACCAGAGTCCTTTGAAGAAGAAGAGTGGGCTGAGATTTCAATAGGTGCTCTGCAATTCCAGGTGTGAACTTTTCTCTCTTGTCCATGTCCCAGTCTATCACAAAGCATTTTGATTCCTGGAGACAAACCAATTTTTGCAAGGCTTTGACTAGAATATGGGCAGCGTGGTTTGTGCAGGTGAAATTTATGAAGTGTGTAAAAAAAAAGTTCTGTGTCCTGTGACAAACGTACTTTAATATATTTGAGAGGTTTTGACGTATTTCTCCATGCTTTTATTGAATTTCATAATTCATGACATTTCCCATCTTTATCTATTTGAACCAAAGAATAATCAGTTTTTTTGAGGCAGAGTTTACAGCACATATTTAGCCAGCATGTCAGCAGAGAACACTTGTTGCTGTTAAGCACAGTAGTCCAAACGTAACCTCATATTGCTGCACAATGAGCAACTGATTGCCAAAAGACTGGACATGAATACAAGTGAACACTCATGGTCTGTTGCCCTTTGTTGTATACATCTTATCCTAATCTCCACTCAGGGAACAATTCTAATTCTAGCCTGGCAGGGTTCTTTGGTATGTTGTGCTTCATATCATAACCAACCATAAAATGTTCTTTGTACTGTAAGGAAAATGCTGAAGAGTCAGACCTTGTTTGCAAATACATTCTATTAAGAAAAACCTTTAACAAAGAATCTGTAGAAGCTACACATGTAATCTAAGGGAATGATGCACACATGTATTACATGTTCTGTTGAATGTCTGACCTTGAAATATGAAATATGTATTTGAAGATGCTTTGCCCAGGATGTACACGTGGTTTATTCATTGTCTTTTTAGAGATTATAATTAAGGTGTGAGTAACAGAAGTGCCAAGGTCAAATCTAGAAGTTGTGATAGACATCACTCCTATTTTTTTCTGGTCAGCACACTGTAAGAAACTTTTTCAGCAAGGGTGGAAAATATTACTTATCTGCTCTCTTCTTATGTGTACTTTGATCAGAAAGCTGCAATATGATTTACAGAAAATTGAGGAAAAATTCCTGTAAGTAAGAAATGAGGAACACAAAGGACAAAATCCTTGGTGTATAGCTTGTTGGAGGCTGGAGTTACACTGGGGAGCTCAGCTGAGGATCCTGTTTATAAGTTACTGTAAAACTACAAAATAAAAAGGCATTCCTGTTTCTGGCATTGATATACTGTAGGAATACAATGCAAAAATAGAAAGGCTTATGCACTTGCATTGTCTTTCCCCATCTCTGCTAAGTCCTTCTTCAGATACTGATATAGTAACAGTAGAAATTATGTTAATGCTCCTTGATGCCATGAAAATGGTAGAAGCTGTTGAACAAAGTAAAGCAGAGAAAAAATATTTCCTTCTCTGTCTTGTTGTTCTTTTTATAAAAAAAAAAATGAAAGCTGTGGAAAATCATTTTCTAAAAGAGCTGATGTATGTTGTTGATGATTACACTGAAGAGTTTTACAAGCAGTTCTAGATGCATCTCAGAAACCTGAAATATCACTTCAGATCAGCACATAAAATGTTTGAAGTGTACAGTTTAATTATTTGCCCTATTTGAAATTTATGACACATTTTACAAAGGTAGAATGTGTGCACTGGGATACCGTAAGACTTAATTTCTGTAATGTAGAGCTTTGCTAAAGTTAGGGACGCAGTGTTAAATGAAAGTGCAATATGTCGTTCTTCTCCATTTTAAAGCTCCAAGAATAAATTTGTTGCAGGGTTTTTTTACCCCTAAAAACACACCTTAGTTCAAACAACAATTAACTTTAAGAACAATTACATATGATGTTAACATCATATGTAATAGATGGTAGAGGATGAATTGTTTCTTCTGATTAATAAACTTGTATATGTAAATATTTTACATTCTGATTATCTAAAAGTGCCATGCATAAGAAAGATATTGTGCATTTCAGCTGGACTAAAACAGTCCCAAAAAAATCCTCCTTGGGTTGAATCCTGAGGCACTGGCTTAATTTTGTATTCAGTTCTTTGGGCAAACAGCCCTGCTAACCCACAGAAGAAGTGAAGCCATCAGGAAATACAAATATGTAAATGTCTGGTATTTCTCAGATTCTGTCTCTGAGAAAGTTTTCCTTAAAAAAAGAAAAAAGTGAAATAAAAATTCAGTGAGACTTTTGCAAGTAAACCTACTACATTAGGTGAACAGACCTGACCTTTTACATAATGAAAGCTTGAAAAACCACAGGAAAAGTATGCAAAAGGTATGTGTTTAAGATATTATGGTCGGAAGCTTGTACTGTTCAATGCCATACTGCTTTGATAAACAGCCATGAACTTTCTTGAACTAAAATTTCAGGTTGTGGGTCCGTGTAGCAGGTGTCAAATAATCTGCATTGATCAACAGTCTGGGGAACGAAACAAAGAAATTCTGCAGTCCCTGTCTGCTGCCAGAGGTAGAAAGGTCAGTACAGTACTTCAAAATAGCTGTAATGAAAGATGTAGTGACTTTTTTGCATGGGTGGTGAAATATCTGCTGAGAGAACATTCACAGTTAAGTTGTTGTGCTAACCGCTACCATTTGGATTTTTTCTGTAAAAAAGAGAATGCACTTACAACCCAGATACGACATGGTTAATTTCCATAAAATGCTCAATGCATTTTTTTATTCAGAAATGGACCATTAATATGCATTATTTTAAGCTGTGCTTGCTTTTATTCGATATGTACTTCTTTACAATGTGTTTATTTTGGTCTTAAAAACACAAGCTGATGCACTGATGCCTTTTAAGAAAAGAAATATGCAGAAAAATCAGAAAGTGTTTGGAATTATGCAGTTGGCTTGTAAGACTACACTTTATTCTTACCCTGGGAAACTACTTAGCCGGAAAAACGGAGCAGATGTGAATATAGTCAAAGTGGAGAGTAATTGCTTAAGAAAGTGACCAGAAAGTAAGTGTGAAATACAGATGTTTATTTGAGGTCCTGCTTCCTAGGGTTGCACTGCTTCTTGGAATTGAGAGTGCTCAGATGATGGCTAGACAGCTCGGCATCCCAAAAGCTCCACAAATCTCATCATACATATTTATTTAGCTGAAAACCCTTATTCAAAATTCATTGCTTCCTGTTGGTTAAGCTTCTGTTGTTAAATTGTCTCAGGCAGTCAGGGCTCGGGAGCCTCCAGTACCAAACACCAGAGACTGGGCACAGCACTGGCACAGAGCAATAACAAATAGGCTGAAAATCATTCACCCAGACAATGCTCAAACAAGTTACAAATACTGCATTCTATGTTTGGACAAAAAAAAAAAAAAAAAAAAAAAAAAAAAAATATTTTCTCTACGTNGTGTCGGAGTGCAGTGAGCTGGGGAGAGGCGCAGGCAGGGCCGGCTGTCGAGGCACAGCTTCCTGACCTGAGGTGACTTAGGCTTGCACAGCAGGCTCTGCTCCAGGTCACCACGGTACGTGAGCCTTGGGGAGATGAGCTCCTGACCACGGTGGGTAGCCTGAGGGCAGGGGCCCTTTCCGGGTAATGGTGAGCCACAGCTGGAGCATCTGGGACACTTCACATTTGGGCACTCTGGGCAGGGATGCTCCCTGCTGCCACATGGGGTGTAGTATGCAGAGGACTTTTTCTGCCCGTATGGGTTTTACTGGATTGTGACTTGGAACCTCTGTAGAAAGCAAGCACTCTGTACTCAGGGAGAGAATGACAACAAAACCTTACCCGGGATTCAGATTCTCGGGAGAGGCAAAGCATCTTCTGCATGTTTCCCACAGCAAAGACGAGCTCCTCTTTCACTCTGATTAATTCAGCAACGAAGAGATTTCCTTGACACAAGCACTGCTGGAACCAAGTGACTCGTTCAAACAGGACTGAGGCAAAGAGAGCAATCCAGCCTCTGGAGAAGGAGCTGGCGCCGGATAAAAGCCGCCCGGAGAGGCGAGGCGAGGCAGGCGCTGCTGCTCAGCGCGGGGGAGTGCTCTGTCTCCCTCAGCTGTGCGCCCATATTCGCGCTCCAAGCACACGGGCATCCAGCCTTTTTTATTTTTCCCAGCCTTCAGCGCTGCTGGCAGATGGCATCTTGTGAGCATGCCCTGCTGTGCATAAGGGTGAGTCCTCTGGGTTAGCTGACAGCTGAAATGGAAAGTTTGAACTGGTAGCTTTGCCTGCTCTGGTCTGAGAAGACCTCCGAGTGCATCCCTCCTGCAGGTCACCTCTGTGAACCAGCTGATTGTCAGTGAGCAGCACCCAGGAAGGACTATGACATTTTCAGTGTGCTCAGCAGACCTAGCAGAGGACATTGATCCAAACCTTTCACAGCTCGAAGTGGGGAGAGAGAAAGAACATCGAGTTCATGTGAGTGTGTTAAATTGCAGAGCTAATCCTTTGGTGACTCATCTCTACCATGTGCCTTTCTGCTAAGGAGTCATCTAATGGACTTCATTCTTTTTTTTTTTTTTTTTTTTAACATCAGATGCAGATTCACTGAAGGAATTTAGCACTGTTTTCTCCCATCTGTCAATAATATGATTCAAACTACAAAAAACAACTATTGCACAAAAATAAGATTTAAGATAATCTCCCAGTTTTTTGAAAAGCTACTGTAGCTAGTTGATTGTCAAAACATTAAAAATACTGCACATAGAAAAGTGAGCCAGATATCAATATTTACCATTTTGGTTTTTTTTTTTCCAAGAACATCAACCTGAAAAAATTACATTGAAATATATCAAACAAGTAGCCCAAATAGCAGCACTGCCAATGAACTTCAATAATGAGCTAAATAATGTAAGGCTTGTAAAAGGTAGCTCAATATTTATTTCTGATATCCTGTTTTTCTCCATTCCTCTGAGACTCTGAGAACCTGGAGCTTCAAATTTAAAGATTGAGCCTTTGCATAGATGGATTGCAGCTGAAAGTCAGAACCAGCTACTGTAACTAGCCACACAAGCAATTTGCATGTTTCCTGATAAATGTAAAGCATGGTGCTGAGGCCTTACCAGCTGCTTTTTATGAAACCTTTTATGTCATTGTTTGACATAAAATGCAAACACCTCTACAAAGTGAACTTGAGCTCTGCTTTCTGAAGAAACACTCATTAAGGATTCCTTCTGTAATTTTTGCCTGGAAAGATGAGCTCTCCTCATGTGACAGAGTGCTCTCTGTTACTGCAGGAGATTAGGAAAGACTAGATAACTACATTAAGCAAATGGCCACATGCTGTTTCACATGCCTCACCACCTGATGCAAAACACACACGGAAGGCAAAGGGAGAACACTGAATTCTTGCCTCTCTTTGGTGTTTTGCAGACGCCGTTTAGCGCTAATGATAGCAGAAGCCCTGTGGGTAGATTTGCAGCAGTGCTATAAGCTGGGACTTGTTGTCAAGGTAGCAAAGGGAATTATTGCATTAGCAGTCTGCCCTGGTCTAAATGTATGGATAGCAGTACATCAAGGGAAATCCATTATGTTTGAACATGCCTTCATACACTAAAAGGCTTGTTTTTTCCTGGGGGCTGTTGATTCTCCTTTATGTGTCTCATTGTGCCTTGGGAGAGCTTCCTTTTGTGCAGAATTAGATGCTGTGCCTTTGGATTGCTTACTGAAATGTTAGCAAGGATAGCAAATGACCTCTCATATCTGATGCATCATTATCATTATTTTCGTAGTAATGCAGGGCTTTACACCATGCAATGCTTTTCATTCAAATATCTGGAATGTTTGAGAACAGTGATTGTTGTAATTAATAGACCTCTGAAATAATATGGTTCTCTTTTCTCATTGGTGGCTGAACTGGAAAATGCATTTATTTAAGGTAGAGCAAAGGAATATCAGTTCTTAAGAAAACATTCTATAGTCCAGATATTTTCAGTGGAACAATATGGGGTTTTATTGCCACCAACTTAAAAATTTCCCTTTTTCCAATATAAAAAAATCAACATGTCAAAAGTGAGTACTTCCACTCTCCTATTTTTAAGGCTTTAAGTTTTGGTAAATCTAAAGCTAATAAAACATTCTTACATTTAAAAAAAAAAATCAATTTTAATAATTGCATCTCCCAAATCTTTGGATGAGAGGGAGGTTATGTTATTGTATGAATAAATGATCAGACCTGGACAGGTAAATTTATCTGCTGGGATATGGCAGCTGAGAGCTACATCTGGGGGCAAAATCCAGAACTCATCCATCCAAAGCAAAGTCTTAGTATGCAGTATGATTTATGTGCTTGTTACACATTCTAGCAGGGTATTTCCCTACCAAGTTTTAGTCTGTGTTAACTGATTGTTTAGGAGCTGGAGCTTGAAGGTGTCTCACCTCAGGCCTTTGTCAGATGTAGCCCCTCAGGTTTCTAAGTTACAAAAGGGGATAGTGCACGCAGGGTATTTCTCTGTCAGTGAATTTCTGAGCAGAGCATATCACTGTTCATCCCATAAATGAACTTGAAACAACATGCAAGAATGACAGCATTTCATAGCTCCTCCTGTAAGTGAGTGTGATGACTATCATATGATTCACTGTTGGCAAGAATATGTATGTTTTCTCTATTTCTCCCAGCAGTGAAGTGGTCTGCTTTTTTCCTAATCAAGAAGCTTTAAATTTGTTGTCCCTGTAACATTTTACAGTGATGGGAGGAGTCTCTACTGCCAGATAAAGCCACGGAGCTCGCAGTCCTGCACTCCCTGCCCAATTCTTGGTGTGTTCTGGGAACATTATATGCAGAATAAAATGCCCTTGAAGTCAGGAAAAGGTAGCAGCAGCAGGCAGAGATTATGCAGTTCACTGTAATAACTCTGCAGGCTGTAATCTCTGGGTCTGAAAGCCTCATTTTTCATCAGAAATGTGAGAAGGGCTGATTTCTACATTTTATCTTTCTCTGGAAACAGAGCTGAAGTGGCAGATGCAGCTTTTTCGGTTGCTTGGCAGGGGTGTTTGTGTGATTGCTATTATCAGTACTTGCTGAGTCATTATTTGTAATTATTGAAAAAACAGAGAAATTTTCTTAAAAGATGTTAAATCCACTTCTGGCAATCACAGGCTAAATTTTGGTTTTAAGAACATTCACAAAAAGAAAAGAGGTCGGCAATTTCAAACAGGCATTAGTACTAAAATATGTGGACCATCAGAATATCATCACCTTGGAAACTCCTTAGGCATTACTCACTGAAAAAACTCTGAGACTTTAGATGCCCAATCAGAGAAGGAAAATACTAAGGACCAGTATTAAAACAGTATTTGAGAACTCCTGAATACAAGATGTATTCCGACATGCATTTTCTTAAATAATTCTGAATGTTTAAACGTGCATTAAAAAAAAAAAAATCCTTCTAAATAATTTGCAATAACAAAAATTGATAAATTAAGTTCTTCAGAGTGAGCAATCTGCCCAGATTTATTTTAGTCTTATTTTACGATACATCAAGATGACAATACAGTAAATATAAATAAAATCTTCGCATGCATCAAATAAGCTCATTTACATGGATGAGTTATAAAATTCCTTCCTGTGTGAAATGCGGTGTATCATGAACTAGTATTAATTTTACTTTTTTTTTTTAATAATTGCCTGATTTTTTTAAAAAACAAAGTCATGGCAACTGTCATTTTTGAACTAGGGTATAGGAGGTGAATCCAGGTTATTACTCACAAAGCTGAAAAATACATCATTTATGCCAATAGAGAAACTTGTCAACAAATGAGAGAAAAGCAAAAATGGAAAAATAAGATTATGTACTTTAATATTTTAAATGGAGCAGTTACTAACACCATGATGGCATCATGGCTGATCCAACACAGTCACCCTGCTAGAGGGTTGGGATCTGACCATGCTGCAGTCATTCCTCGGCATTAAATATTGAACACTGACCATAAGGACATACCCTGTGTCCACTGAGCGTTGACACCATTATAGCCACTGGTACCCCAAAAGTGCAGCAAAAGAACAGGCCTGAGAGGTGCAGCTCATGCCCTCTACATGTGGTGTGCCAGTGAGATGGAGGAATAGCAGAGGTAGCCAAAAATACCTAAGCCTAGGACCCATTTTTCTCAATGATGTTTAGGATTACAAATGAAACAGACCCAAATTCAGAGGCTGAGGCCATGCTTGGATAGATCTCTGCTTTACAGCATCTCTCATTTGGGAGTAGGTCTCAGTCTTACCTCTCGTGAATTCTTCAAAGACTAGAAGTTGTTCTGTGTTACCTCATTGCTGCATATTTATTTAATTATACACAGCAAGAATAGGAGAAAATATACTGCCTTCATATTTAGGCTGTGAAATATGCTCCCTTAAATTCACGTAACAGTATTTTTTTTTATTTATTGCAATTCCTTTTACCCACTATTTTTTAAAGCTGCTCTAAATGTAATTCACTCAATTTCAGGATCATTGATCTGAACAATGGCAGTAAATGTAATCAGGAAATAGAGAAGGATAATAGAATTTTGTTTTCAAGTAATTTCATTTGCTTGTTTCTTTACTTTACACTTTAGAATGGCTTGTACGTTTTGGCTGTAGTCTCCAAAAGCAAAATACTTTTTTTTTAAACCTGCAAAAAGAGACAAGAAGATTAGTATTGGGTTTCCAAGGTCCTCAGTTTAAAGAGCAAAGACTTTCAGTTATCTATTTAACATGGTCTTCAGCGTTCCTTTTTTTCCACTTTACATATTTTTTGATTAACTATTATGTAATTCTTTGGAAAATATTGTCAGGAGATGACAAGTCTTTTTCTTGCATACTTCTAAATTCTCTGCTGCTGGAAAACAAAACCACAAAACCACAGCAGTCTCTTCCTGTGACATTTCCAGATCACACCCACAACTGTAACATTCAGCTGCTTGAGATCAAGACCTCACATAAGAATGCAGACACTCACATCAGGTTTTTGGTGCCTGAGAGGGTTGCATGGTCAGTGGGCAAAGTGGATATTCCATTCTTCTTTTCTTTATTACTCTGTATCACAAAGACATAGTCTAAATATTTCTAGTATTTATGCAGGATGGATTCACAGATAAAGACACTTAACAGGTAGGAGCAATAATAAAACAAACTTTCTGAATATTTTCTGTAAAGCACACTAAAATACTCATAAAAACAAATGAAGGGAAACTTGCAGAGGCTAGACAGAATAAAGTTCTGTTAACAAAGCAAATAATTAATGGTAGAAAATGCAATATTTCCTTGCTGTTGGAACATACCAGTGTTCCCATGCTGCAGAGCCTTTGTTTGTGACAATGCATTAACTGTATTTGGCAAGGAGCCAGAGCAGCCATTAAATAACAAGACTGTGAGGGAGTGTGAATTACATATATGATACTATGGAGCTCATGATGAAATACTGTGTTATTTATCCACTTACTTAAGCTATTCTTCTTGAATAGCATGGTGTTAGCCTTTGTTTACCAGTCTATTATAACTAATGAGTTAAGAATGTTCTTAATTGCATGGACATAGTACATACCTCCTTATTCTTAAAGCAATATTATTCTTCTAAACGTATCTGGGTTGTGAGATCCTCTATAGGTTTGATTACCCTAACACGCATTGCATCTTAATAAATATTTTGCTTTTTTTCAGACAAACTTTGGCATATACCTGATGAACCAGCCCTTGCGCTCATCCTTTTCAGACATTTTATCAGTTGGGTCTCAAGTGCTCCCAGTGCTGAAGGAGAATACAGAAATTCAGCCTCCAACATCCAGTGAAGAAAAATGTTCAGGATAGATTCTCTGGTGGAGGTGAAATTTTTATGCAATTACAGGGAAAAGTCAGTTACTAAAAAAAAAGCAAAATCTTCCACTCATTTGCTTCTGGTAATTTTCTGTTTGCTGTAAATGTTATCAGATGGCAAAACTGTTGATAATTGCAGCTCACCTACATGTTTTTGCTTGTGATTAGGTTGCAGCAGCCGTAGCTCTATTTTGCACAATTGCTTCAGGATGCAACAGGTTTGATCAAGTTTTACTGGTGGGTGACTCCCAAAACAAGCCAAACTTTGTTGTCAGAAAGCCACATCTCTATGAAGGAAAGTAAACACAATTATACGCTACTTCCTTCTGCTGCTTTGTCAAAACCCCAATTAGGAGAGAGGATGCAAGACATATTTTAGAAACAATGTGGGTGGGAAGAGAACAGTGGGAGAGTGGTGTGAGAGTAGCAGTGCATTCAGCTTCTCCAAAAGGAAACTGAAGGTGTCGTGTAGACAGTCTGAAAGCAATGGAAAAGAGGGAATTATTGGAAAATCTGTTTTTCCCTTCGGAAGTGGTGTGTGAGGATGCCAACAAGGCACAAAGATAATGAAGATTCAGGATGCCATTTGCAAAACACATTCCCTGTGAAGGAATTCCATCCATTTGTTCTCGACTTCTTTCTCTTCCATTTGTTACTTTTCCATCTGATTTATTTTATGCGATGTCTTCGCTGGGATGCTTTATGTGATGGTGTCCGTGCCTATGGAAGGGGAGTTGGAGCTAAATGATCTTTAAGGTCCCTTCCAACCCAAGCCATTCCATGATTCTATGAGTTCCACACTCTTGTTTCCTTATATATTTGTGGATGCTGACACATTATTTCTAATTAGAGATTTTTCAGGTAATACAGTAATTTCCTATACAAACTTTGTTTATCCTCAGCAGTTTCTAATGGCCACTTAATGGAACTCCTGAAAGTTTGGATGCTTCTCCATCGTGAACAGGTCAAAATATTCTTTTGTCTTACTCTTTGTTCATGTCATAATGCCCTTGTTAAAAGGCTGTTGGAAGCTCCTAAACAAGACTCATGCTTTCTGATTTCTGAGAGCAAATATCTGAAACCTAAGACTTAGTCTGAAATATCAATTATTGTGAAAATTACAAAAAAATAAAGGAAGCCAGGGAGCAAAAAAAAAAAAAAAAAAA